>JAVGVS010000070.1:715000-1020000 GCA_032718565.1 Distichodus sexfasciatus | reverse complement strand
TCGTTCAGAAATTTCAACTCTGTGTCTTACCCTCTTGCTTGGGGTGTCAATGGCCTTCTGGACAGCAGTCAGGTGACAGTCTTACCCGCTGATTCGCGGTTTGAGTAATAGAACCAGGCGGGGTTTTTAAAAGCCTCAGGAATCTTTTGCAGGTGTTTAGAGTTAATTATTTAGTTGTTCAGATGATTAGGTTAATAGCTGGGTTAGAAGAACGCTTTTCATGATATGTAATTTTTTGAGATAGGAATTTTTGGAGTTTCTTGAGCTGTATGCCAAAATCATCAATATTAAAACAATAAAAAGCAGAACTACTTCAGTTGTGTGTAATGAATCTAAAATATATGAAGTCTAGTAACATCAGTACATTACAGAAAATAATGAACTTTATCACAATATCTTTGGTGCAAGGAAGGACCTTATATATAAATAATATATATATATGTGTATGTATATATATATATATACATATATACATATATATATACATACATACATACATATATATATATATATATATATATATATATATATATATATATATATATATATATATATATACATACATATATATATATACACATATATACATATATACATACATACACATATATACATATATACATACATATATATATACACATATACATATATACATACACATATATATATACACATATATATATACATACATATATATATACACATAGACATATGTGCATGCATGCATGTGTGTGTGTGTGTGTGTGTGGGATATATATATATATATATATATATATATATATATATATATATATATATATATATATATATATATAAATAAAAATATATATATATATAAATAAATATCTTACATTCAAATGATCAAATGTGTTCTGGTCCCAGCAACTTCTAGTAACGGAGAGAGAGCTAGCTGATATGATGAACAGAAGGAAGTTTGACTTATTCTGTGTGCGCGCAAGAGACCAGATGGAAGGGAGCAGGAGGGAGAGAAATGGGATTGGGGATTATTTTTTGGAAGGAAGAATATGTGAAGAATGTCCTGGAGATGAAAAGGCAGTCATGTGATGAGCATGAGCTGGTGGCATAACGGTAGGATGTTCTGCCCATAATCAGAAGGTCGCAAGTTCGAATCCAGCACTGGTAAAGTTGCCACTGCTGTACTCATGAGCAAGATACCGTCCCCAAGCACTGCCCACTGCTACTTCACGGATGGGTAAAATGCAGAGCTCACATTTTGTTGTGGTGCACTGTGTGCTGTGCTGTGTTCACATTAACAAAATCCACTTACTTTCACCCAAATGTTGTTAGTATATATGCCCCTGAGATGAAGTGGTAAGAGAGTGGTGATTGCAGTGAACTTCATGTTACTGCTGGTGAAGGAACAAGTCGATGCAGGAAGGTTTTGGTGTCAAGGAAAATACAGAGCTCCAGATGGTTTATTATATTTTCAAGGGATGAAATGGCTTTGGCACTGCAGAAGGGGCGCATAGGGTGGCAAAAGTGGAGGATGATGCACACACAGGTGTATTATATTCTGTGTGGGAGGATCAATCTGAAGGAAGTTGGAGATTACAGGAGTTCCATGGGACAGTGTTGCTAGGCAGCATAGGATGTTGGTCTGTAGATGACTGGGGATCAAGAAAGAGAAAGGTGAGAGCAGAGCCAAGGATCAAATGGTGGAGGTTGAAGAAGGAAGACTGCAAGGCAGCATTCAGGGAGGAGGTAAGAGAGTCACTGTGTGGAGGTGAAGAGTTACTGGATAGTGATTACTGCAGAAACAGTAAAGAGACAGTTGGAAAGGTGCCTGGTGTGACGCATCTGGGCAGAGGAAAGGAGACAAGAAGCCTGAGTGGTGGAATGAGGAGAATTACAGCCAGAGTATACAGAAAGAGGGATAGTCAGAGGGATGAGGAAGAAGTAGGCAGGAGTACTCTGAGATGAGCCCATAAGGCAAAGAGAGAGAAGGTGGTGAGAGCTAAAAGATAAGGTGTGGTGAGATATATGAAAGGTGGGACACTAAGGAAGGAGAAAAGGAAAAAGAATGTTCTCTAGCCAAGGCCAGTGTGCTGAAAAGATGGAAGGAAGAACTTTGAGGGTTAATAAATGAAGAGATGTGGTGGTGGTCTGAAGTGGTTGGACCTCCCCTCTAAATAAGAGGTCATGGGTTCAAATCCTACCTCCAGCACCACCACTAGGTTCCGGAGCAAGACTCTTAACCAAGTTGCTGCAGGGAAAGCTGTCCCTGAAATTAGGAAATGAGAGTCGCTCTGGATAAAGGCATCTGCTAAATGCTGTAAATGTAAATGTTGTGGGGATACTGAATCGGGAAGTGAATGGGATTAGTAAGGACAGCTATGAAGAAGATGAAAAATACTTTTGGTCATGATAGCATCCCAGTGGAAGAGTGGACAGGATATGTATGAGGGCAGTGTGACACTGATGAGGACTATGGTGGGAGTGAGGGATGTGTTCAAGGTTGAGGTGGGGTTGCATCAGTTCAGCACTGAGCCCTTTCTTGTTTGAAATAGTGATGGACAAGATTGGCAGACGAGATTGAGCAGGAGTCCTGCTAGCACTAATGTATGTTTGCGATGACATTGTGATCTGTGGGGAGAGTAGAGGAGACCCTGGTGAGGTGGAGACATCCTCTTGGGAGAAGAGGAATGAGGGTCAGTAGGACAAAGACAGAACATATGTGCGTGAGTGAGAGAGAGGACAGTGGAACGGTAAGGATGCAGGGAGTAGAACTGGCAAAAGTGAAGGTGTTTAAATATACTGGGTCAACAGTCCAGAGTAACAGAGAGTGCAGAAGAGAAGTGAAGAAGAGAGTGCAGACTGGGTGGAGAAGAGTGGCAGGAGTGATCTGTGACAGATGAGTACTAGCGAAAGAGAAAGTTTATTTGGTGGTGGTGATACCAGCTATGTTTGAAGGAGTGGTGCCACTGATGAAAAACAGGAGGCAGAGCTGGAGATGGCAGAGCTAAAGATGTTAAGATTTGCATTGGGCGTGAACAGAATGGACAGGATGAGTAATTAGTATAGCAGTATATTAGTATTAGGAATAGGACAGTTCATGCTGGACGATTTGGGGAGAAAGTCAGGCAAGATTGAGGAGGTATGGAAATGTGCAGAGGAGAGATGCTGAGTATACTGTGAAAAAGATGTTGAGGATGGAGCTGCCAGTAAAAGGAAAATGGGAAGGCCTAAAAGGAATATTATGGAGAGAGGACATGCGGGTTGAGGCTGTGAAAGAGGAAGACGCAGAGGACAGGCAGAAGTGGAGACAGTTGATCCGCTGTGGCGACCCCTAACGGAAGAAGCCGAATGAAGAAGGTCTAGTCGGGTAACTCATCAGGTAACACACTTCAGGCAGTGTTGAGCACCACAATGACTCTAGTGGCTAACAGTGACAAACTCAATTAGGGAAGTAGCATCATTAATAAATAGGACAGGCAAATTCAATTAGCATCAATCAATATTGATTAATAAGTATCAATCAATTTCAACAGAAACAAACTCATTAAATCGATGTTAAAGTGGATGTCCAAGATCAGATACCTCCTCACAGCAGCGCCGGCTCACGGCGGCACGATACCCCATTCGAGCCCAGAGTTTGTCCCTCCGTTTCAAGAACTCTGGGAAGAGGTTCCTCCAGCTCTTACCCAGAGCCCAGGAAAAGATCTCATACTTGATCTTCTCCTCTTCTTCCTCCATGGTGTGTGCCAGATACCTAGAATACAAAGAGTGGGACATCAGGATATCATGTCAAAACTGGGTCTACCTTGTCAAAACCAAAAATATTTAGAGTGGAGACTAACGATAATTAGGTAACGTAGCTAATTTACTTTGTTATATTCCATATTACTAGAACTGACGAGAATTCACTTCCAACAAACTTTACTCCTATGATTGTTGATTCAAATGTGAACAAATGACAAATGATCACTTTCACTTATTGATCTTTAATCCATGATTTCATTTTTTTAAAGTTCATTTTAGTCTTGATTTCCTTACAAAGTTAAGAATTTCAGGGATCAGATGCCAACATATATTGAACACACAAAATATATAGAGGCATACTGAAGACAAAAAGTCCATTGTTGCTCTAGCTTGAGTACAAAGTGAACCCCAAAAATGAAGAATGCTAAAAATTGTACTCAATGGACTAACATTCCTTCAAGAAAAATACTATTAAACCGGTTTGACTTACAGAGCAATAAAGAAATTCATCTTGTTGTATTCGCTGATGTCCAGTTGTGCTCTCTTGAAGTACATGAAGGTCATGGCCAACAAATACTAAAAGACACCAAGATTCAGATCCAAAAACAAGAGATTTAGTTCCTTGTGCTGGACTTAATTCAACCAGGCAAACAGAAGCAACCCAATTGTCCCTTAGAGACAGACAGCCACTGCTAGATCTTCATACCTTGTCCGTAAGTTTGAAATTAGAGTCCCTCCACAGAAAGTCCAAGATAAGGTCATCATCTGAAAGGGCGAGAAGTAACATTCCAGTTTGTAGAAAAGAAACTACACCCAATACAGTTCCGATAAGAATCCACTGTCCTCCATTTTGTGTCACCACCTGGCAGAAGTCACTCACCAAAGAGTCGGAAAAAAGCAATCATCTCCTGCCGCTGAATGATCATCGTTTTGGTCCGTTTGGACAGAGCCATGGCTTGTGAATGTGTCTTTGGGGGTTGTGTTTGTGGTACCGGGGTGTGTGTTTTGTAAAGTGGGCCTTTGTGGGTCCAGCCCGGGCGCCTCTGGCCGGCCTGCTGGTTCGGTCCCCTCATCCTGACAGCGCGTCTTAACCGCACTCTGGACGCGTTGACTTTTAACGTGACATACGGGGGCGTCGCACGGCTCGAACACATGAGCTCGATCCCCTTTCCAACCGGCTTTTCTCTCACAATTAAACAGGAAGACTTTATTCCCCTCACATGAAAAAGTAAATAAATAACGTAAGTTACATACTTTAAAATTAATTCGACAGCTGGCCCGCCTTTGCTGACTTTCCAGTATAATTATGAGTTGTCAGATTAAAGAAGCCTCAGTTTTTCGCGCTCAACAGTGACGTCGCCTGGCGCATGCGCTGACGCAAGCTCCCCTAGGACGGGCTAGATGACACAACCGCCGTTTTAGCGAGGTCAATTTTAGATGATTGTGCTTTTTATGTGTTGAAACGAATAATAAATATTGTAACATATATTCATCAAACCACACATGGTGATAATCAGCATTCACATATTAAAAATAAACTGCTTTCACGTCGCAAATTAAATACCCGAGGCACACTTCCTGAAAAAAATGTGACCCTACCTATGATAACCCAGCTAAAGTCATTTTTTGGCAACTCTGTTTTATACATAAAATAATTCTACATAATTTGAAGACCATTTTCTGAAAATTTCACCTTGATATCTTTAATACTGACCAAGTAAGGCCATGTCAAAGATCAGGCTCAGAAAAACAGGTTTTTGAGAAATTTCAATGTAAAAACACATATTTTCAACACTGATGCATCTTTGAACCATAATTATCCTGACTGTGTGTCATATACCAAATTAAAGCTTACATTCTCCCATTTTAAATGATATATGACACATTTATGGAAAAAATTCTGATACTTTTGGAAAATGGGTCTGTTTATTATGATATGCATGGCGAAAAAGCATACCAATTACACTGAAATGAATGGAGAAGTGGCACCACAAACGTGATAATCGAAACAATTCTCAAACACAGATCATGTCACTTTCTGTAATTAGTAAAATCAGTAGATAGGCTACATTTCATCGGCCTCCTGGGCATTTGTGTAACATTTGGACTGTACTCTGGATAATATAAAACAAATAACAAACAGTCAGAACTCGCTCTACAATCTAATATCTTCAAGATGTGAAATATTTTTTTTGTGTTTTTTTTTTTTTTTTTGAGAGAGATACCAAGCATAAAATGTGGATGAAATAGCCTGGTTCGATTGACAAAACGTTCATCTACCGAAAACAAAGCAGTGTTTCTGATGTGTAGACAGTGACACAAAGCAACACACACAGAAAGCGGCTCCCGGCTAAAGTCGCAATTTTTCTACCTCCTCTTTACCTGACGTGACTGCCGCGGATACACATCGATCTTAATGTCTGTATGCACTTTATAATGATAGAACAGTAGTTAATAAACAGAATAACACCCAAATCACCAGATGTTTTTGCACATAAAGTAATCCCAAAGACGTTAGAAAGCAATGTTTACGAAGCCAACCTCCGGTATTTTCCGGTGGAAAATGGAAACGTAAGGTGAATAAAATCACGAATTTCGCTATTTATCCTGTTAGAAATTACATTTCAAACATTACATCCGAAAACCTCAGTACATAATCTATCATTTACTGCAATAAACTCATATGGCATATTGTTGACATTTTTCTCGCTATGACTACTTTGACGCTCTTTATTTCATAATTAGATTTGGCGATTTTAGCCGGGTTTTCACAGGCGGGGTCACAAATGTGTTATTGCTGTGTGATAAAAGAGTGAAAACGTTAAAAAAGGAGGAATGATAAGGATTATTTATGGCTGTTTCTGTTGAGTGTTGAATTAAGTAAGCGCAGGTCAAGAAGGCACTAGACAAGAAAAGTAATAGCACAGTTCTCTTTAATGGTGACGCCGCCTTTTGGGTCACAATAATGATTGTTTTTGCCCCGAAAACAGGAGGAAAAGAGGGACACTACTGGCAAGAAACTGAGCTGGAATTTTAAAGCCGCCAACGGCCCCTCTCTCTATAATATATATAATACAATATACATTTATTTATCCATGATAACAGTAATAAAGAAGATAAAGTAGACCTCGTATACCTCGTAGCCTTCAGTGTGATACGCAGTGTTATTTCTAGCACTAATAATCCAGATTTGAAATGTTTGTGCCTTAATTGTGCTGGAGTGATTCAGTACAATTCCGCTTTGAAAAACAGGACAAAGGTAAAATGGATTACATGATCCTGGATGGAAAATAAAGGGAATTGCCCCTAAGAAAAATCTCTACAACGGGAAGTTGCTAGGTGACTTTTCCAATCACACAGTGCAATTAACCAACATTGCTGATAATCTTTAATCACACACACATAGACACTAATTCGGGCATCATTATGGCCACAGACAGAAAAAATCTAATAAAAAGGTTTCAAACTGATAAAGACAAAAAACTGAATTTTTATTAAGCATCCCTTTTAATAACGGTCACCTGTTTTACAAAAAAAGAAATATTCTTTGTTAATGAAATTAGCAACAGTATAGAGTGTACTGATTAGAATGAGATGCTTCTCTTCTCATCCCTCTTTCTTTGAGAAGTAGTTACAGTAGAAGAAAGTGCTGCTCAGTGCATCTGCCGTTTAGTATCTGCCCTCAGCACTGGCATTAGTGTAGCAACAGAACAGACTCAACCCGCCTGCCTTTATTAACAGAGGTTTTACATAAAAGGGGTACCCTGGGAAACAAACATAACATTCACAGAACTCAAAGTATGTGCGAGTGTATTTGTCTGTATATTTGCTTGTGTGTAAATGTACATACTTAGGCTATATGAGTTGTTGAGATTGCAGGTCATCAGCTGAAAAGAGTGCTGTGAGTGTCAGTAAAGCCTATCATTTAACTCAGTCTTTAAAACACAAATATACTCGAAAATCTCTTCCTGAAAGGATAAAAACCCCTCCTGTCAAAATAACTAACAAAAATGATTATTTTGATTATTCCAGATATTTTGACTTAAAAGGGGTCAAACTAAATCAAAAAGAAAGTTTGAACCGTTGTGTCTACACGGATGCTTTTGCTCTTGTAACTATGGGAAATGAGGAATGCCATTGCAGAGGAGTTGACAGTCATGAGAAAGGATCTGGTCTGATTGGTTCTTGGAGTGTTCTTTTTGAAGGATTGATCCGATCCTCTTCTTTCTCTAGAAGGGCTGGGTCTGGAGGGAAGAGAGGGTCTACAGCCTACACAGCAGGTTGCACCATGCAGGGTTGGTGCTGTGGGTTTTGGACAGCACATGTCAGGTTTGGTGTCAGAGTTTGACAGGGCGTATCTGCGGTGTGTGTGAATTTGAACTGGCCATGAGAAGAAAAACCTTTTCTTCTTTGAACTCTTTAGTTCAGTTATTTATCCTCATTATCCTAAAACAAAGATTGAAAAAGCAAGTTAGACACTGATGGAAACTTATGAATCCTAAAATTTGAGTGTAATGGGTAGAAACCATTAGTTGGACAATTGTCACTTTAGTACAGTGTTTGTGGGAGGCAGGCGTGAACATCTATCCATCACCTTGTTATCAGTCATTAAAATTCAACCTTTTGAACATTTTTAGATTTTAGTGTGAATCTTTAACAGAGGATAAAATCCTTGAACCACCAAGCAGGGCTGCATTATCTTCACTGTGATTTACTGTGCATGACAAAACTCTCACCCTCTCTTGCCCCTTTGTAAGCTGTCTGTTGACAGACTGTAGTAAGTCCTGTAGTTCCCTTACTGTCTGATTCAGCCCTGCACTCATTTTCTCCTCCTAGGGGAAAAAAAAAGACGATAGGGAAATTACAATCGTTTGATAATTTTATAAAGCAAAACAAAACCTTTGCCTATGCAGTCTTAATTATACTGCTTTGAGATGCATTAATTTTAAAACCAACAAAATCAGAGAGGTCAAACCTAAGTCACATGTAAGAAAAATTATTTTATGAAGCATCATTCTTAACTTGCTCACCGTCTGTGTGGTAAGGCTACTGTTCTGGATCAGGTCAACCTGGCCCATCTCTTTTAAAATCTCCTCCTGAATCAGTTCCAAAGACTGCTGTGCCTGTGATAAGCACAAAACAAAGAAAAGGTGTAAGTGGGTTGCAACTAAGGATTAAAAGTTGTCTTGTCCAATGTTAACCATTTTATTAGGGATGCACAATGATATTGGAATCTGCCAATAATTTCTTATTTTTTAAGTCTCGGACCAATGCTCAAATTTGCCCAATATTTTCAGCCGATATTTGATGACGTATTTATTACACGTCGGAGAGGTAGCGCTTGTGCCAGGCATGTCCCAAGTTGTGGTTGGATTTTATACGGCTCACGCCTTCTGTCCTAAAATGAACGTTATTTTGTGCCAAAATTCTGAGCACACAGTGGAATGCTCACGAGAAGAATCACATTTTTTTGTGCTTAACTCTGCCAGCATGCGCAAAAAACTAACTAAATTGCATGTTTGCTTCACTTAGCAAATGTGTGCTTGCACGTAATAGTATGATAGGTAAGACACATCACACTTTTCTATGCGGTAGTATGCATCTCAGGAAATAGTTTAATGGTTCTCTACACACTTGGTAGTGCACATGGAGTGTCTCACACTCCCTATTTGACTAGGTACACCACAGAGCAGGAACTGTCTTTCTTAAAATCTTGTGCACTACACTCAAAATGCTCCACTCTGCTTTCACGCTTGCCTGACTTGGCACTTTGTTAGAAATGTCAGACCTATTTTGTGCCAATATTCTGAGCGTGCAGTGGAACTTTGGCGAGCAAAATATGACTCTTCCTTCCTCATTTATCAGTATCGGCATCGACAAAAGCATGAAAAACATAACTCCCATATCATGCATCCTACTTTTTATACTTAGCCTGTGACTTGCACTTGGGCATTTACTTTGCCATTTCTTACTCTATATGTACAAACATGCTGACATTTGTGAAACTGAAAATGATCAGCACTGAAAGCATTAAGCATGCCTAGTGCCAATCTATTCAGTTTGATAGCCGCATCGTGACTTTAGTATTTGCACTGCAATATGTCATTAACAGCCATTTTAGCAGTTTGTTGAAATTGATATTCTGAGTTGCCCTGAATAAAGGCGCTTCAGAAACACTTGAGGCCACTATGCATAAGTAGATGAAACCAGTGGGTGGGATTCTATTGTTTACCTTGTAGAGGTCTTGGGCCACTTTCTGTCTCTCATTTTCCTCCGTCTCCAGCTTGCCCAAAGTCTCAGTCAGCTGTGTTTTTAACTGCAGAGCAAAACCCCAAAACCAGTCAGTTGAACTCACATGAAGTTAAGAACTTGCTATAGTGGCAGCCTTTGCCAGATGTTCCTAAATGTTATAATGCTTCTGTGTTCCCTTTGACCACAAACAAAACGTCCAAGGCAAAATAAAAATGGCAAATTCAATATCCATATATTCCTCTAATTATTGTTAGACTAATTCCAAAATTAAGCTCCCCTAAACTGAGTTCATACTTTAGCTATGTAATAACCTTTTATATATGGATTAAAGAAGCAAATTCTAAGAGGCAACTGTTCCAAAAAACTGTAAGACAAACTGACAGGTCACACACATAAACAGCCAAGACAAAAAAATGTGAGTGACAGAGAGAACAGTTAGGGGACGATGTGTCCAGAAGTCTGTGTGCATTCTCAGGTTTGCTCTAAAGCAAAAGAGGAAGAAAGATCAAACTTTTCAGGTTCTACACCACAGTGTGAAGGTGTCTATGTTGTTAGTTGTGAAGATTTAATTACGTTCTTGGCAAGAGGTGTTCCGTCATGTTTTCTGAGCCATGAGGTATCACAGCATTTGAAACTGGCAGTCAATTAGCAAACTCTGAAGTGTTAAAGATGAGGGACTGCAACCCCTTGCCATGAACCAGGAGCTGTGTAAAGGCGAGACTGTCTGACCAGGTGCTGGCTTAGTCAGACAGGGAAAGCAGAGAGACTCGAGAGCTACTCCATTAAAGCATGGGGAGGTAAAAGCTTACCGAAGTCAGCTCCTCATTCTGCCTCACGGCTTCTGTGTATGAGCCGTCGAGTTTGCTTTGTAACTCAGTCAAGAGATCTTTGAGCTGAAATGAAGTTTGACATGTTTAAGGATGTGTGTGTGTGCGTGTGTGTGTGGATGTGAGGGGTGGGGGCAGGGAGAGTGTGTTGTTTTATGGGATTTGGATATTTCTAACAGGAGTGATACTGAAGAGATAATACACAGATATAATTAAGCTAATGAAAACCTTATCAGCCAGTAGGGATGGGTATGATTAGGATTTTAACAGTACTCTTACCGGTACTGCTTATCGGTCTGGTACTTTCACAGTATTCTTATGGCTACTTATAGCTACTAAAATAACTTTAAAAAATATTTAATATTGCTTTATTCATCAAATCACTGTTATTATTCAAAAAACCGTCAACACAGTAATCTGAAAAATACTCCTCTCGCATGGGAGTTACAATATTACTAAAATCATTATAATATGACTACTAATGGATATTAAGTGTCATGTGATTGTGTACGTACATTGCATTCAAATTTTAAAAAAAGTTTAAATTTGTGTGCATACTCTCGATGATCGGGCCGGGTCCACCGGATGTCAGTATACAAACCACATACTGCCATAAGCAGAACAAAACATGCAGCATACACACGCAGATCTGCCAACAACACTGGCATCTGGGTGCACATCGTGCATGTGAGAGGATGCTCTAGATTAACGTCTTAATCAGTAACGGAGCTGGTCAGATAAACTGGGAAACATTACTTTTATGTAAAAAAAAAAATTAATTAAAAAATTAATTTCTCAAGTAACCAGGTTTAGAGCCGGGTATCCATTCCTATTAGCCACTGACCAGGTAATTTAAATAAACGGGGTCTGATCGGATTAGCATGTGCTCCGCCTACTGAAATCCATTACAGACATGGGCCTCTTTCTTGGGCCGCACTGCACCGTGCTGCGCCGCACAGTGTCTGACACAGTCTAATTTGCCCTAAACACTACTCACACGCAGCATGATTGCATAACATACTTCTGTAGAGAAAAACACTCAATCACTTCAACTCACTATTACTCAACATAGCCCTGACTACTGAAGCGAGATTGTGCAATTTCACATCCACAAGACTGCCTTTCTTACGTCTGAGAGAAAGGCAGTCTTGTGGATGTGAAATTGCACAACAGCTCAGCAAGTACCACACAGCTCCCTGTGCATTCCTAATGTCATGTGAGTATAGCTTCACAACCACATAACTACAAGCTGCATGAAAATGCCTTGTGTAACTACCCAGGCCAGTAATTAGCAGATAAGTTGCATTCAAAGAGTCCAATTTATTTATCTGTATGTGATCAGTTTCTTCAGAATTCTACCATCTAATCACATAGTGAATGTAAACATCACAATCACCTGCTTTAGCTCTTTAGCTAAATAACTGCCAGGCTAAAGCAGCTACAACTTCTAGACAAACAACCACATAATCACATGACAAATCACATACCACAAAAACAGATCATAAATATAAAAGACTGTCCAACATATGGCTCCACCTACCTCTCTGACCTCCAAGACATAGGTGGCGCTCTCACGCTCCGCTCTCTCCAGTTCAGATTCTAGGTGCTGTTTACCTCTTCTCAGCTATGAAGACAAACCAAAAAGAATATCAGATATTTAAGCCGCAGTAACGTCTCTGTTGCATATGCTGATTGACATAATGTTGTGACTGATTAGTGGTGTTTGTCACAAAACACTTAAAATGCAAAAATGTTAACTTGAAAGTGCAACTACGACTAAAAAATTGTGTTTCTTTTTAATATAAAACCCTCTGCAGAAGCTCACAGAGCAGACATGCACTACTGCTAGAAAAGCTTCTGCAGTTGATTAGTCGGAGGTAAATGGAGCTTCTCCCTTACTAAAGTCTAAGCAAATGTAATGTGATGTTGCTTGCAAGCAGATCTGAACACATCACTTGAAATAAAACAACTCCCGGCTATAATCTGCACAGCAACAAATTATATGTGACCCTCCACGGCAAAACCAATCGCTTGTCGCAAATTTTCAAAATTGAGTTATTATATTTTCATGAAAGGGCATAAATCAAGCTTCAAAACGATACCTATATGGAATGAATGGGACGACATATGACTGAGATATCAACATTCAAAGGAGTCGGGTTTCTCCTGTCACGCCAAGTGAGAAACGGAGAAATCTGCCGAGAAATTGACTATCGCCGTAGCACTCTGAGCGCGCAAAGATGCGGTAAAACTCGCGTTGTATTTCTGGTAGCCCTACGGCTGCATTCACAGCCACACGGATAGCCTACCTCTCGTTAGGTTAACTGAACTACGAGCGGAGATGGATTCTGGAGAAATATCTTCACGTAGTCAACCAGTGGTTAGCGTAAATATTGAGTAGGCGGTCAAAACAAGCGTTTAACATTCTGCTGGAATTGAATTCCTCACCTCAAAAGTCACGTTTTTAGGATGGAAAAGATAAGTTTTTCAGCGAAATTTATTCGCAATTGCTGTACAGTATAGACCTTCCACGGTTCAAAACACTAAAAACAAAAAAATCCAAAATTTTACCCCACATAACATAAGCAGCTTGTTTTCTCAAAACCTCTCATTTGCGACAGCATTGGTTTTACTTGTGGAGGGGTCACATATTATTATATATTCAACATATTCACAAATTTAATTTATCCCGTCAACTTAATATATCCATGTGATGTATTTACAGTGCTGAAATTTCATGATGCTGAGCTCTGGAATTGAGCTCTGAAAACAGTGAAATGCCCTATTAGAGAAATCTCTTGGAAGTCTTCATATCTTTTAGGCCTTTTTTAAAATGTAAACCAAATGCATACCCACAGTCTCAAGTTCCCCATCAGAACTTGGTCTGTCACTTCACCTGTTCAGTACAGTCACTTTCCAAGGTCATCTAGAACACACCGTTGTAATCCAGCTTTAACAGTTAAAAGAGCCAAATACTTCAGTGTATAACAATCTGCCATACTACACTGATCATTTAAATAACTAAATGGCACCATCTTTATCAGATTGCACTGCGGCACAGTCAATGGAATCCAAGACATGTGGTTGATGTAAGCCTGTTTTTTACCTCTTGTAGCTCAACCTGAGCCTGGTCTATATCACTTCCAGCCGGTTTTCCTCATCTTTCACCGACACTGCTCTGCAGCACGCTGCAGGATGCCCTCCTGACAACAACAAAAGGTTCACTATGGCATGAATTTGGCCCCTTAGACCCTCTAGTCAATGAATGTGTGCCTGGTGAGGTTCAGCTCACCGTCTCTGCTAAAACCTTCTTATACATCTCACAGTCTTTCTGTAGATTTTTCTGAGCCTCCTCAGCCTCCTTCAGCTTCTCTGCTAAACCCTGCAGAGAATACTCACTTTTGTTATATAAGTATATATGTAAACAGTACAAGACAAAAGAATAGAAACAAACAAGAGGAATGGTGTTATGCACAGTATTTGGGGTAAAAATTACTTCAGGGGCAGATGTCTCGGCGGTACTGACAGATTTCCTCACGTAGCTTTCAAACTCGTGTAGCCATTTCTTGTGGTTCTGAGAAGTCAATAGGAATTAATGAGCCATTAGAATATAGTCTAAATATAGCTTTTTTGAAAAAGTATAATTCTCCACAGATTTTGCACACCTGCTCAGCGGGCAGTGGCACATCTGCTTGAGGAGTCTCAATGCAGAACTGCTTTCGTATTCAGCCTCGGCTTTACTCAAGCAGACTTCAGCTCTCCTGCAAAAAAGAGAACAAAGCACAGAACACAGGCACTGGAAGTAAGTAATATGCTCACATTCCCATCCGGTGCATAGACTCAGATGCTGTCCTGAAACACTGGCTTTATCTAGTGTGCATTTTGTGAAGACAACCTCAACCCAAGATTTTCTACAGCACCACCAGTGTTAGTGTTTCAGTTGCTTTCTTTTGAAGAACTCAGCAATGACTTACCCGATGTCTGAGAGAATGGCAAAATAAAACAGCACCATATCATGGCCTGTCTCTCTTACAAAACGGTCCAACCAGATCACTGCAAATGCTGCAATACCAGTCGCTGAAGTTGCTTAAAGCAGGTGGGACCTTTAGATGTCATACATATCCAGGGAAAGAAAACAAAAATGACAAGTGATAGTATTTTGGAAAAAGCGTGAACAACCAGACAAATCACTGAACTATTAAATTATTTGGGTTATTGGTAGGCAGTGACCAAGTGAAACCTATTCATTTGCTCCTGCAACTGAAGGGTGTTTTCACATATTGTCCCATTGGAAAAACTCCGTCCTCTTGAAGTGTGGTCCAAAAAGTGGACCAACATTCTTGAGTTCATTTGAAAGTGGTCTCAGTTCTCTTTTTGGTCACTTCAGCTCAAACTAGGCCACTGTCTTTTCTGTTAGCACTGTAGCTCATCTGAGCTTTCAGACAAAATAAAGCCGGTTTTATAAATATAAGCAAAACCTACTTCTCATGCAGATCGACACAAACACTACACCAGTCTCGCAGTCTCTCAGATTCACCTACTATTCTTCAATAAGAAGTCGAATGTAAAAAGGGTTAACACATTTAACTATATTTAATGACATTGTTTGAGAAATTTAACATGATTATATCTGCCATTATAGTGTCATTATATGTGTTATGACTTGTATGAGCCCGTACACTATTTTACATGAGGCTCCAGGTGCACTCTGTGTTCATGCAAGTTTACCCAAAGCGTGGTGCGGACTCAACACAGACAAACTCAGACAAACCTCTCCATGGTCTCCAGTTCAGTTAAACTACAGGGCTCTGAGTGGGCAGCATTCAATATGTGAACACTCTAAGCCTAATCCAATCTGAGTGTTTCAAAAAGGCTGAAAGGACCAAAACGTAAAAACACCCCCAAGAGAATAGGGGGTTGAACCATGAACAGAATGAGAGCAGTCTAAAAATCTCAGTAGATATCTCTGTCAAATCTAGAATAACACAATTAACAAATAATATTGACAGCATGAACAAATTCATCAGATTCCAACCAGATTAGCCAACTGATGCTATTCAGTATCACATATTCAAGATGAGAGGCATGCTGGGTAGTAAGTTGTGAAGAAAATGTGAAAGGTGAATAAACTAATAAGGTGAGATGAGAAAGGAGGTGTCAGTGAAGAGAACAGTCTTGACAAAATGACTCCTGAACTAAATGACAATCTAAATCAATGTTGAGCTGCACATTCATTTCTTCTATTATAAATCAGCACAAAAAAAACATTATTAAAAAAAGAATGACTAAAAGGTACTTGGTGGGGTGCAAAAACATATAAACAAGCAGGAATAAAAGGTGAACTGAGGCGCTGAGGCTCCTGGGCCGAGACTTCGACAGGCTTTCTGCACAGTCAGCCCAAAGACATGCGTTTCAGCCAAACAGTTGCTACAAATCAAAATGAGTATGCAGCTTTACATGACAAAAGCTAATGAGAATGCAAATCATTTCACTGCTCGATTAATGTCAGTATCTGAACTGAGATGTTCTGATTTGGCTCTAGAGTGACTGGAATAGCAATGCGAACCTTGACAATCTTGAGTTTTTCCCGAAGCAAGGTCTCGGTGGTGGACAGCGCCTCCATAGCGCTCCAGTTTTTCTCCCGAAGCTCCTGGTCAGTTTCAAAGAAACACCACTTTCAGTTCAGCCCAAATGAATGGAAGTTTTAAAAGCCCTTGTAGGGCTACCATTTGAGAACAGCGTTTACATTTATGGTATTTATCACCCTTTTTCCAGAGCTACTTACATTTCTTCATTACAGATATAAATAAGGGCCCAGTGGTGATGGTTCTAGTGGTAAGACAGAGCTGGATTCGCTTGGTCCATAAACAAATTATACCACTAGGCCACCTCCACACGAGAACTCTCAACAAACATATCCACTGTATAACAATAATATATATGTATATATAAATATAACAATTCAGGCATAATTCATAGAAATGTAACCTTTGAGAAATGACTTGGCAGCTTTGGAAAGCAGTGGAAATGGAGTGGGGCGGGGAAGGAAAAAAAAAGAAAAAAAAGAAAAAAAAACAAACAAAAAAACACACACACGATGCAGGTGACAGTCTCAGCAAAACTCAAAATGCCAGATGTATGTGAACCCCAGAGAACAAGGATAACTGCAGACTTCTCATATTTTCATTAATATCTAAATATGCACTGCAAATAAGCCCCAGTAGACCTCCTAACCACATCTAACAAACCGAGCCTTATGAACGACATTCAAACTCAAAATCTCTCAGGTGCCACTACCTTGAACCAGCGTGGCTATAACTCATATCTACTGAAGCTAAAAACATCCATTCTTAACAGAGCTTAAAGTACAGCTACAATGTCAGGTGTGGTCCAATAACTCACTCCAAGGGCCAAATATTTGCTCTGCTCCTGTCAGTAAAGCAGCCAGTAGACAGTGAGCAAACATTTGTGCCATATAAAAACGAATACAGACAAAGCACAATAAAGAGTAGGGACTACAATAAAACATATTCATCTTAAAAATATGTCTGAAAAGATAATACTCACATTAGTTGTATACAGTGTAATTTGCCCAAATAAGCTAACGTTGCATCATCTTTGTTTTTTCCACGTTAGAATTTCCAGTCAAACTTTAAAGTTGAGAGGTGGAAATGCAAACCACACAAACAAGGCAAAGGTGTGCAGTGTAGTCAGATTTAATCATACAGCTTAAAACAAAACATCACTGACTGAATTAAAGTGCATGCAGCAGAAGCTTTACAGAGATGTTAATTCAAACTGAAGATATCTGATGTGCTTAAAATTAGGGCTGCAACTAACGATTATTTTGTTAATCGATTAATCTGCCGATTATTATTATCGATTATTAATCAGATGGGGGGGGACTATTTCATTTCCTATATTTCTAATAAACCAAATGGTCTGTTTCTATTTTACTATATTTATTTTGAACTCTCTAACATTATAAAATGGGGGAAACTTATTTTCTGATTAATTGAAAATGAAGAAATATTGAAGTTTTGTCCATTTTTAGCCAATTCAGACTCATTTTGGCCTGTAACTCATTTCTGGGAGAGAACTACATTTTTGTACAAGACAGCGTTCCACGTGAGAGTCGTGTCACAATAACGTGGTGGACGCGTCGGAAAATATCAATCACTGAAAATATCAAGTAAATGTCTGTATTGTGAGTAGAACGCTGGTTATTTATCAGCTAAAAATGAGTTTTGTCTGTAATAAATGGGAAGATTTGAATACAAAACTATTAGGGTTAGGCTTATACAAGTTGTAAATTAAGCAATTTTTGTAAAAAAATTTCTACTGGCTACTGTTTCTTCCACTGAAACCCAAACTAGCTGTATTAAAAGCACCCAATAATTCTGTATAAATGTTCAATGCGCTCCTAGGAAAAATATCTCTTTTGTCGCTAAGACTAAAAGGCTACCGCGGTACATAATATATATATTATTACTCTAACATGTTAACCAGTGAAACAAAATGACAGGCAGCATGGCAGCTAAGCAAAGCCAAAAACTATTCCTTTTTCCAGTTTCTTATTGTGAACATCCTTTTTTGTCTGGTCGAATTTCGCAAGTTTTCAGAGCAACTGCCTCTCCTTTCTACTTTCTGAGCTTGGGTTATTCAGTCCCACCCATTAGGAGCGCAGACCGTTCCTGCCAAGTAAAATATACTTTTTCTAATTTTACTTACGTTATTCTTCTTCCTGTGAAGTTCCACTGCCGCTCTCAGCTCATGCAACTCCGTCTGAACTTGAGAAAGCTGCGTATCCTTCTCTGCAATCCTAAAAGAGTACACACAGAAGCACAATAAATAGGTGTAAAATAACTAGACAGGGATACTTCATTAACCAATGATCATCCAAAAAACTGAATTTATTACAGTTAATGTAGAAAATACATAATACTCACGCCACCAATAAATCCTGACTTGGAACTGCAGATGCCAGTTGCTGACAATAGAAGGGAAATAGATCAATGTTACAAACACACCATGTGCAAGAATCATGCTTTATTTTCTTTTTAAAGGTAAAATTAAATAATGTATTAGCCAGTCTGAACAACAGTTTCATCCTATGGCATCTACCATCGCTGGCAATAAGTATATTTCAATTACATATACTTAAAATATTTGTGATTTCAGATTTTTTTTAACTATCCTGAATTTACAAGTCAAGCGGGTGTCAACAGTCAGCTTATTCCAATAGTACCTACGGCTTCAAGACATCTTTCCCCAGAGACTAGGGATCTGATGAAACTCCACACTTCAGATCTCACCTGTTGTTGTTGCTCCATTTTTAGTGCTGTCTCATCAGCCATCTTCTCCATCTCCATATGCAGTCTGAGGAGTTCCTTTTCTTTAGTACTCAGCCTATAGCACAAAAGTTAGCAGTTTTCAGAGAAAAGTCACTGCTGCTAGATATTATGCAGTCAATATAGCTGCAGACACTTACTCAGTCTCTAGCTCCAGAAGTTGTGCTTGTGCATCTAAGCTTTCCTGATTGCCTTTGTTCTTCACCTGGGTGAGTTCAGCTGCTAGAGCCTCCATCTGGTGCTTCAGATCCTGTAAAAACCACAATATACGAGAGTTATGGTTGCAAGAGCCTCTTGGAGGACCATGACTCAAACACAGTGAGGAATTACCAGTCTTGACCCAGCATATGGCATTCTAATAAAGCTATTTAACAGCTGGACCAAGTCGTGACAAACACATTACCTCCATCGCTTTCACTCTGCTGGATTCATTCTTCAGTGCAGACTCTAGACTTGCTTCAACTGATTTGATCTTTTCATCCTTTTCCTGAACTCTGAGGGGGGAATGTACATCAGCCATTACTTCTCACTGACTCATCCGTTCTATCTATGCACTGCAAAAATAACAATGCAAGAGGAACAGTAGATTAAATCCAAGGTCGTTAATGTTTTACATATAACTAAACTTACAGTCTCTGCAAGTCCTCTAGTGTTGTGCCAGACTGCTTCTGAAACCGAGAAGTGGGAGACGGAGTGAAAGAGAGACTCAGCATCATGCTTCATTTAACACAAGCACAAAAGCGAACTTGATAAGATATGGGAGAGGACAAGCCTACCTGCTCTGCTGTCTCCTGCTGCAGGGCCTCAATGTACCGCTTCAAAGATTCATTTTCTTCTCTTTTTGTCTGCAGAATTAAGATTAAGATTAAGCTGACTCAAGCTTAAGCTAATGAAATCATCTAATTCTGGACAAAAGAAGCAACTTAATTGTGTCTCAGTCATGTATTAAGACATTTTTTAAGGCAAATCCAAATTTTCAATACTGGTATCAGACATTAAAAAGTGGTATCATGCCATGTCTAATAATAATAATTACTAATATAATGTGGGCACAACAGCACAAAGACATTTACAGCTTTATCCTGACTCATATGTTCACCTTAAGTTCTTCTTCCTTGTTGGCCACCTCAATAAGTCCGGCCTCCAGCAGCCTCTCCACAGTCTTAATCTTTTCTTCCTTTTCTTGAAGGCTGCCAGGAAGAAGGAACAGAGGAGTCACTTTTGTTTGCACAAAATAATGGCAGAAATCCACCCCAATGCTAAGCCAATAGACCATGCTAACTTGGTTTGCCACATTTTGAAAGCTTGCACACTAATTACAGCAAGACGGAGCATGAGCATTACGCCTGAAGGGTAGATTCTTATGAAATGAATAGGGCAGGTATAGTTGGTTGCATAAGATGTAGTTAAGAAATAGATTAAAAACCTGTCTTCATGAAAAACTGTTCTGACAGAGCATGAGGCGCGTTTCACCCTCAGAGCAAGATTCATTCAAATAACTTCACATGCTTTTTAAATGCGCACACACCTGTGCTTCAGCTGATCCACTGCCAACTGGGACGCGGCCTAAGAAGAAAGTGCAAGATATCATGACACTGTGATCCTGGGATGTCTGAATATGAGATTAAAAAGTCAGGACTATCTTTCGGTCCTGACAGATCACAGGGCTCACTTTTAGGTTAAGTACAGACTTAGGATCTCAAATAAAATGAAGTGAAGGTAGTTTATAATGAAAGTTTTAACTTCTTCTGACCTGCTCTGAAATCTGTGCCTGCAGATTCTGGAGCTCCTTCTTCAAGGCAATATTCTCATTGTGAATGGCCTGTTTAGATGGGAAAGACCAGGTTATTTGCACATCCCACAGAAGCACATTCCCAGCAGTTGCGGAGGGGTGCTGGAGGAGAGGTTCTCACCTGCATGTTAGTCTCTCTACTGGCTCCACTGCTCCTCTCTGCATTTAGGGAATCCTCAAGACTCTTTCGCTGAAGTTCCTTCTCAGCCAACCTGATACACAAACAATTAAAGAGCTGAACAATTACACAAATTGATCAAGCACTTTTGAATGCACCCACTTACAGTTTTTGAAGCTCCTCAAAATGAGACACTGTGTTGGCCTATTAAAAGAAAAAGGGTAAAACAATGAGAATCTCAAGATAGAACTTTTCAAACGCAACCACAAACACAAAAAGCTAACTATGGCTACCTGAGAAGTGACCTGGGCCTGAAGATTTTCTATTTGAACCTGGAGTGCTTTGTTCTCATTCATCAGTTCCTGCAAACGAGAAAACATGTCACTATAATCCACAACAAGGGCTAAGTAAACTAGCGAGACACAAAAAGCATGTGTGCTACCTGAACTTGGGCCTGCAAAGAGTCGTCTGGCTTCAGGCTGTGCTGCGAGACCTCCAGCAGCTGCATGACCTTTTGCTCCACCTGTTCTTTGGACACCATGGTGTCAGTCAGACTGCTGTGAAGGGTTTGGATCTCCTTGTTCTTGTTATTCATCTCATTCTCCACTGCCACCAACTGACTCTGCAGTTCTGAGAGAGGCAGTGCAGAAACAGTTCAGAGTACTTGAATGTGCATGCACATAATGCTTCTAGAAAGAACGTACACAAGAGGACCACTGACCTTGCTTAGCAGCCTGCAGTTTCTCTCTCTCAGTACTGACCGTGTGAAAATAACCCTGCAGTTCTTCCCAACGACGCTTGGCATCCTGCAGCTGAGCCTGTAGTAAAAATACAGACATGTTTTACAGGCTAAAGCAGAACAGTGCAGGCTGGGTAAATGAGGATAGAAAGCTGCTGATTTGTAGTTTTGGTGTGACAAAAAAAATGAATAATGAAACTGGGTGTGTGCACGCACCTCGAGCTGGGTCACATTCTGCTTGTAGTTCATTTCCAGATTCTTTCTCTGTAGCTCCTCCTGCTGTAGTTTGTTATTGGTATCCGTCATCTCCTTCAAAAGGCTTGAGTACTCAGAACGAAGTTTGTTCAGCTCTGCAGACTGCCTGAAAAACACAACACGCACACAGCACAGTTGTCAGGCTTGCATTTAGAGTGTATAGAGGTTAAATTGCTCTCAGCAGCACTTTTTTGCCTTAATTTTGCCAGCCACCTTCTATCCCAATTTTTATCTTTCATCAGTTTCCTACCTGAAAACCTGCAGAGAAGCTACACTTTCTAAATAAACACAAGATGAGAGTTTGAAATCAAGTGATCACCGAGTGTATTAAACATGAATTCTGGCCTACTGTTTAAGTGAGTAACCCGTGTGAATTGTATAAGGTGTCCCTGGCACTCACTTGTTCTCCATCTGGTTGGCAGCAGAGCTAACAGCGTCTCTGAGGATGCTGTTCTCCTGCTGTAGTCTGTTGATCTGAGCGTCTAACTGCTCCCTCACCTTCTGGTACTGAGGACAGAAAACCCAAACAGATAAACACCAAGGTCTAGCAACCTTTATATATGCTTCAAACATAATTAAATATACAATAAAAAACAGTTGAAGTTGTATCTGGACACTATAAAACATGATGCATTTAAAATTTACAAAGCAGTGACCTTAAATAAACGTCACTTCTAACTGAATTAAAACCAGATTTACTAAAAACATACATTTCGCAGACCATGAAGATTTTCATTAGTATATGATTACATGTGCATTCTAGGCTCATCCTTCCTCCCTTACTAACCAATACTACTGAGCATCATCAGTGTGAAATGGAGCTAACAAATTTTCACACACTTGATTTATGAAAACAGTTCCATTTTACACTCTCTCAATACCCAACTGCACCAAACATAAAAACCCTTTACCAGTAATTATCCCTAGTACATCTGGCTGATCACCTTTAATGACAATTCTGAGACACATGAAGGTAAAAAGTCAGATGAGGGTCAGAGATCATGTAAGCAAGCAGGACCCTTCAGTATATCACGTTGGGTTGTCTAAGTGTGGTGGAAAAGCCACTAAATGTAGAGTGATAGAGTACAGTTCACACACGCCAGTGTGACAATGCGAGACAATGTTTGACTAAAAGCTTTCTTGATGAATTTGTGCTTACCTTCATCTGAATGGCCTGAATTTCCTGGTAGTTGGCCTGAGCTTTGGCCTGCATTACGTTCATCTCCTTCTCCATGGCAACACGCTGGTCCCGCATCAGGGCATCCGCACGGCTACTTTTCTGCTTCTCTCCCTGCAGTTCCTACAAATATACACACCTATTAACTCTAACTGCTTTAAAAATGTAACTGCAATGACCACCTACAGAAAAATGACAGCTATGCAGTGTAAGTTGCAAAAACTGGCCATGTGCATGAGCAGTACCTGGCTGAGCTGTTTGACTTTGTCCTTGGCGATGGACGCCTCCTCCTGCAGCGTGGTGAGAAGACGTTCTTTCTCAGCCAACTGCTGTGCCGAGGGTTCAAATTTAGCTACAGACTGTGGGAGGAAAAGAATAGTGTTGAAGAACTTTATTAAAGCTTAATGCATCAAACACAAGAAACATGGTCACAGGTGAACTCTCCCCCACCTACCTTATACCAGCTGTCCAGAGAGTTGGGGCTCTTGTCCCGGAGCAGAGAAACCACAGAGATCACTTCAGTGTCCGACAAAACAAGACCACTCAAACTGGCCAAAAGCTCCTTCAGTTTAATCCCAGGGTTCTCTAAAGATGGACACAGAGAGTTTGTGTAACAGTCTACTAATGAGACATTGTATACAGCTTTATACCCTTTAACTTTCATCCACTGCATTGTACTTGAAAGGCATAAACCCTTCGTTCTGAACGTACTGACGGAGTCACATGTGGGAACAGGTCGGTTTGAGCCAGCAGAGGACATAAACTGGGCAGAAACTAGACTTATAAATCTGGGCATTATTCCTGGGAATAAAGCATGCAAGTCACTAGTAAACTGTGTCCCGAGCCACATACGACAGCACTTAATAGTATGGTAGGTAAGGTGCTCTTAATGTACTTTTTTTATGCCCTTATTGTGCATCCCTACAGGTACGACAAAGACAAATTCCTCATCATTCAGTCAGACAATATTTCAACCTGATCAGTCCAACCTTTGAATTATCAGACTCAAAATTAGAATCATTTTATTAGATTAGATTCATTTGGCCTTGTTAAAAAGATAAACATTCATACATATATTCATTACACTTAATAATAAATAACCTGAACCTTATTCCTAACCTTAGTTTATATTAAGTTTGATGGAAAAATCAGAAATCCAGCACGTCAGATCATTGATATATTACCTATATTGCCCTAAAGTAAAGACAAGAAGAAGGCTGCTACCAAAGCAACCAAGGTATCCGTAACACCTCAGCAATTCCTCAAGCTGATCACCTCCATGCCACGCTGCAATAAAGCAGTAAAAAGAAGCCCCAATAATGAACATGCATTAGAAGTTTAGGACATTCCTGCACCAGAACCCTTTTTTCCTACCTTTATCAGCTCCATTCTTCTGTTTTTTGCTGTGCTTGGTGGGTGCAGGCGCTGGAGGCGGAGAATCATTGTTGTGGCTGCTCTGGTGGTTTGCTGGAGAGGCCGAATCAGTCTGGCTCACGGGAGGAGAGGAATGGACCTGAGCCTCATCAGCTAGACACACAGACACACACACAGACACACACACAGACACACACACAGACACACACACAGACACACACACAGACACACAGAGTTATAGATCAAACTTAGGCTTGGGTGTGTAAACAAATCCAAACCTGTGCATTTAAACTGATGTTTTAAAACATATGGCAATTAATATCTCTCTCCAAACATTATGCCAAAAACATTCTTAGAACACCAACAAATTTGGACTTGCCCAGTCATTTGCTCGTGCCTAATCATGTCTTATCTAAAGCAGGCTACCTATGACTGCGGCCTCTGTCTTCTGCTTCTTGTTCTTCCTTCTGCTGCTGCCAGTGGTGGAGGGGGCAGTGGGTGCAGCCTGTGGGGTAGGTGCCAGCATGGCAGCGTTGGGTGTGGCTACATCCTGCACGGCAGCAGTCTGTACTGGTTCCTCTTTCTTCACCACGACAGGAGCTGGTTCAGGCTTTGCCTCAGCTGGGTGCTCCTCCACTACACACAATGAATGGAAATACAAACACACCATTGAGATCTCATTATATAACAAAATACTTTAGGACATTCAACAACAGTCAGACAGGTTGGAATATGTATATACTAAAGAAAAAAATATATATATAGGGTTGTGATAAGGACTTAAAGCCAAGTGAGCTAGCTACAAATACGTATTTGATCTGATTAAGCAGAGCTGGCGGAATGCATTGCCATGGACACTAATGAGACTGATCATGGGCCATTGTGATGTGATGAGCCTCGGGGGCACTGCCATCATCTACTGTCAGAGTTGTGCACATAACACATGCACAAGAAGCTGCTATCTTTGAGGTACTTCTATGACCTGCCATAATTACTAGATCCTAACTTCAGTAGTAAAATCAAATCTGGAAAAGTTGTGCATTTTTCCTAATGGAGTCCAGTCTCCCACAAAAGTCCTGACATGATCTGACAAATCTCAGGATTTGCTATCTTTTGAAAATCTGCTCCTCATAAAGACCCAAAAACCTGTCTACACACAAACACACACAAAGCTAAGGCCTCAAAAAAAGCCTTCGCTATTAAACACATACTGCAGTGTGCTTTATTGCCTTAACACATTTGGGACTGAAAAGTTACTGAACACATTTCAATAATGGCAATATTGACTGTTCACTGTTATTATTTGTCACTTTGCGGTTTTATGGGTGTCAAAACATCAGTAAAATATGAACATTTGACTTCATAATGATAAGAAGCGTGATCATCAAAACACTACTGATGAACCATGAAGGAGTCAAAAGATTATGGTTTTTAGGGCCCATTGTTTAAAAATATAATGCAAGAGAATCTATTAGGGGGACAAAAATCTGATTACATTGCATCAAACACAAAAACAGCGTATGGAACAGTTGGTAGGGTTCACGGTTAGGGGGTTGGCCCCATGATCTGAAGGTTGACGGTTCAAGTCCCAGGCAGGTAAAGGCACCACAGCAAGGTATAGTTCCCAAGTACTGCTCGCATGTTGCTGCCAAAAAGCAGCCCACTGCTCCTTCACGGATGAGTCAAATGCAGGACACATTTGGACATGCTGTGCTGTGTTCACCATGACAAATCATTTACTTAACACTCACACATGGTGAATCAAACAGCATTAATATGAATAAGAAATGTCTGACTAAGTACACCAAAGCAGGGAACCTCGTCCCTTTACTCACACAACCTAGCAAAGAGTATACTACCAAAGAGGCAAAGGGCAAGGCAAAGTTCTTATTAGGGTTAATAAGAGTAGGGTTGATAAGGTTTTATCAGTATCAATGCCACTGTTGATTTATATTCAGAATTTTTATTATGTAGAGACAATCTTAGAACAATAAAGTTAGTGCAGGTAGAAACACTTCATCAGTTTGGAATCCATCTGGATATAGAATGCATTTTTGATAAATCACGCATTTTTCTATATTTATTTTTTACTTTCTAACATTATAGAAAGGAAATAAAATATTTTCTGATTAATGGAAACTGAAGAAATACTGAAGTTTTGGACTCATTTTGGCCTTTTAACTAATTTTTGACTCATTTCTGGGAGAGAAGTACATTTTTGCCATGAGTGCGTTCCATATGAGAGCTGCAGCACAATAGTGCTGTGGACGCGCGTCGGGAATAAATAAATATAAAAATGGCTGTACTGTGAGTAGAACGCTGGTTATTATTTATCAGTTAAAACATATGTTTTGTCTGTAATAAAGGGGAAGATTTAACTGAACTGAGTTAAATATCATTTATACGTCATGACTCCTGCGGATGAAGGTCAAGTCGCAGAGTGTGTGACGTAATGTGACGTAACCGTGATGCTAAACTTAGGGAAAACATTGTGCTGGGAAATGAGAAAATCGTTAAGAAGAATTGATATCGTTGGAGGTGTACAATTCTGATGGAACTGATCAATTGGAACCGGTTCTGAGTCTGAACCATCTTTTGATTCCCACCCCTAGTTCTTATCAATTAAAAACCAGTTTAAGTGGGCGACCTCATTTGGCAGGCCCTCTGTTTAAAAAAATAAATAAATAAATAAAAATAAAAAAAGGCAGAGGATGTGCAATACTGGCTATCACACCAAGCATTATTAACCAGCAGAGTAAAGTGGGACAGTTTGGGATGTGGCAAACGTGGGCCATCTGGCAAAAACTGACAAAATGGCTAGAGCACCTCAACTCTACAGATGAAAGGACCACAACCTCACTTACTGCACTCTTTATCTGAAACATCTATATCTGTCCATTCTGCGAACTGTAGTGTTTTCCCCCCTAACAAAAAGTATGATGAAAAATGTTTGCTAACAACATTTTAATGACCAACACGAGACAATAACGAGCAAAACAGGTTTGCACAAAACGTGTGCCGGCTTTGAGGTACATTTTGTCTCCATTGGTAATACCTGGTCAGAGGCATTACTGATCAATAACCATGCAAATAAAATCTCATTAAAAAGACAGTGAAGTAAAGACAGTGACTGTTACTGTACATTCCAAAGTCTTAAGAAAACATATACAACCATTTCCACAGGCTCTGAACATCTCTGAAAAAGTTTAAAAGTAAGGCCTTAGTTCTCGCACCACGGTTCCCATTAAAGTACATATATTGCCACATTTTGATGCAGCTAAGAGCAGACATTAAAAGGTAATGAAATGATCTGTGGTAAGACTGTAAGCAAAAAATGTCTTCCTTCAGGCTTTTTAAATAACATGGAAAGCAAATGTATATACAAACCCACCATTTTGGTAACCTGGAAAAATGTTTGATTCGTTAACCTGGAAAGGAATTGTGATACAATCCAAACCACAGAACACCCCTAGTTTACAAACAGTCTTGGACTACACTGCACTACCAATGAAGATTCACTCGCTGAAGCTAATCTAGGCATAAGCTTAATGCTAGTTGGGAAAACTGGCTCAAAATGATGCATCTTGTATCAAACATACTAACCACTCTCACTCTTCTGCTTCTTGGCCTTCTTTCTACCAGTGGCCTCAGACACGGCTGGAGGTGTGGTCTGTGGTTGTGGTGGACTTGGCTGCTTGTTGAGGGGGAGCGACTGTTCCTTGCGGAGAGTAGGCTTTGAGTCGTTTACCTCTGGTTCCTCGACTGTGATGGGAGGAGGTGGAGGAGAAGAGACAGTGCTGGCGGCGGCAGCAGCAGCTGCAGCAGTTTTTGCCTTCTTCTCTTTCTTCTTCCTCTCTCTCACTCCGGTTGGAGGCTCTGATTGGACGGGAGCAGGTGCAGGCTGGGCCACTTCAGACTCCTCGTCATTTGAGGTTGGGCCAGTGGCCTCGGAAGTGTCCAAATCTCGCAGATCTTCCTCAGATTCACCGCCGCCTCCTCCTCCGCCGACTCCACTGTTCTCCTTCTTCTTGTTCTTCTTTTTCTCGCTCTTTTTGCGGGCATCTGTCTTAATAGGTGGCAGCTTCAAGTCACGTTTCTGGCGGGCTAGAACTTCTTCATAAGAAGTCTCCTTCATGAAGAACCAGAAGAAGAGGAACATGAGGGCAATAACCAGCGTCGGTGCCAGGATGACAAGGTACTGCGACATGTCGCTCACCACGTCACTCGCCATTCTGAAAAGATGGAATAGCACAAAGAGAAACATGTGAGGCTTCAGGTAGTTTGATATTCTATTATTTTATCCCAGAAAGCAATCATTCTACTGACAAGACTATTAAAAAATCTGTGCAAGCCCTGATCTGATGTCAATTAAACTAAAAACTAAAGCTATATTTTGTTTCTGTAACTTCTAAAACACTACCACCTTCACAGAACATGCGCAGCATAAATGTACCTTTAAATACATATGCTCGGAGCTATGAAGTAGAAGCAACCATGTAGGAAAACTCCTAGATAATCTCAAATAAAAGTTCTGATTAATGCAATTAACGCAAACACAGATGTGGACTAGATCAGATGACTGATTAACAGAGTAATGTGTGCCACCCTCTCCGTGCCTTCCCAGAGGGTCTCTTCTCCTCTTGCCGCTCAGTGATATGATCCAATTAGACTGTGTGCTGAATACAGTAATCTGGGTTCGCCCAGTTGAATCTGAGCTAAATAACAACTCAACTGTGTAGTTCACACTTCCCACTTCAACAACTGTCTTTAAATGTTTAAGCATATAAAAAAAGAAAATAGAAAGCAACCATCAACTCATACCTCTAACTCAAGTGTCCAAATTACTCGATGTGATAAATTGTCATTCGGTGCCTTTCTCCAGTTAATGAACTAGTGTGATATTTTAAGTAAATTGGGGAGGGGGGGCTAAAGTGAGGGTCAAAAATACTCTTCTGTGGAAATGACACCGTTGCACTGCTGCTCACACTGGCAGTTTGGGGGAGCAGCTGTAAACAGGGGAGACACTACTGATAAGCATCTGCAAGTGGAGGGACCCAGAAGAAGTCAAACAAATTAACATGTAATGGTCAATGCTAAACTCAGTATAATTTACAAGCAACAAACTGCTCATACAGTGTAGATGACTGTCAATCTCAACAACAATTCTCTAAAATGTGTGCAACAAAGAAGTCTTTGGATGCTAATGCTATAATGACAGTATTAGGACTGTACAATGAATCAAAATTGTATTTCTAGAGGTAGATGTTTTTAGGTTGTTGGTTAGGAACGGAGGCACCCCTTGCACTTAAGTCTATCCTGTCTCTAAAGCCTACCCTATCCTGTCTGGATAAGCCTATTACCTTAATATGGCATTTGGGAATAACTTTCCACTGCAATACCTTAAGTCAAAACATGCATACTTAACTATATACTGTATTTAAATACATTCATACCTAGTATCTTTTGTACATATTAAAACAAAACCAAGTCAAGATAACAATTAAGAAAAAAAGTTTAACCTTTACCGCCACTGTAAAGCATTTCATAAGTAGGTGAGTAGATAGGAACAAGGTTTTGAATATGACTCCACTTTCCAATTTATTTAGTCCAAAGTACAGCAAACAGGATAGGGATGGGTGTGGCAGCTTAGTCACATAATGTGCTCTTGCTTGCTCTGATTTCTTGTTTTTTTTCTGCTAAGGAAAGTAGGCACAAAAGAAGTCTCAAGGCGTGAGTGTTTAACAAGGCGAGTGTGTTGGATTTATATCAGCGTACAGTCTCGAATTCTTTGTGCTTTTAAACGTTCTAAATGAACAACAGTAAGGAGTCCCACTGCTTAAAAATAAGAAGGGAAGGCAGCTCTCTCCTTTTTACCTATGGAATCAGACAAACAATTTAGAGGCATTATGACCAAAGGAGATAAACTAAGGAGGAGCTTCTATCCTCAGGTCATAAGACTTCTTAACCATGGCATACCACCACACATTTCTTTCAGAATTGAGCAAGTAGATGCTTGGAATCCAGACCCTCTTCTAACCCTGTCTCCTCAAGCAACACACAGAGACACATCAGAAGAACCTGCAGCTTAATTAACCTGACTGCTCGACTCAGCAGTAATACTGTACAGTCAGGAGCCAACATATGGTCTATTTTCAACCAGGCTTTCAATATTAAACTGTGATTAAATAAGGCCAGCTGACATCCAACATTCACACTTCAGTTTTAGAAGGGGGAAGAACAACTGGGGACTCTGGAGGGCACAATCAGAGGGCTTATCGTGAGTTAGTGTGTGAACTTTGCTTTCACCACCAACAAAGCAATTTTAACACCTCTGCTGAGATAATATCATATTACTGGTGTTTAACAGGTAACACAAATAGGAAGACACATCTCCAAAAATTTAAATGATTTCTTAGTTGTCAACCAAGCACACCTTCAGAGCATTGTAGCCATCAGTATTCTCATTTAAATTAACCCACCAGGCAAAAATGCACCACACACAGATTTCCTTAAGCAGTAAAAAAAAAAAAAATCTGTTAATGGCACAGACTGTTTACAGAGCATGCAGTATTTCACATTATCTAATTCAGAAGTACATAGGGATGGCCAGAAGTACCTCATAGGTCACTGAAATTTAGTTGTAGTTTTCCCATCCCCCCCCCAAAGTCAATGTAAGCAGACCTCATAGGACACCTCCTTGCTTCTACTTACACAGCCATGTGCATTCATCAGCAGCTTCCTCTACAAGGACTTGGGAGTTACAGGAAGGTATATAAAGCATTCTCTTTGTTTTGGCTTCAAATGCCCTTATTGTTTTGCGCACAGTCAGAAGGGTGTGAATTGAAACAATGTCATTGTAGAAGAACGACAAACCTACAAAGTAGCGTGTGGTCAGTACTGCAAATTCTTGTTGTAGAACTGCAAAGTTCTTGAGTTTGCAGAATTTGATGAACCTCGTTTCATTTAGTCCACACTAACACCAGCTTTAAAAGCCTACTTGGTAAGTCACTCGGTTGCTTTAGAAATAGAGAAACTACTAGAAGCACATAGATTCTATTTCTAGGTGACTGCAGCTGCTGACTTTACAGTGTGGACTCAGTCACACATACAACCTGGACACCTCTACAAACTGGTCATGTAATAACAAGGGTCTGACAATTTAAAAATAAATATGATATTGGAAAGGTGTATATCTAATAACATGCACATTACACAAAAACATTTAACAAAATTATCTTTTTACATTTAGTTTCAATTTCATTTTTAGCTTAACGTTTATTTAAATCTAATTGCACAGCTATTAGAGATGAACTGGGTACATACTATTGTAGCTGTGCAACAATTCTCGGTTGTGCAATAATATAATTCCACCACCGGTTCCCTTTAAAGACTTCTAGCTACTGACCGGTCAGTACACAAGAAGTTTCATTCAACGGAGAGATATTTTTTCAATTGCACCTTGCAAACTAGACCGACTGGCTGTGATCCTGAATTCGATAACAAACGTATCGAAAGTCAAACAGGTTAGCATGCAGGGTATTTAACCTGTAGTTACTGCACCATGCAGCTAACGTTAGCAAATGGTGTGGCACCGGACATTAGCTAATGAAATGGCAGTGCTGTTAAACCCCATCAAGGGACCAGCGTTCGACGTGCTATCCTCTGTGTTTAGCACTACATACTCTGTTTCCAACTAGTCTAAAACCGTCCAACAAACATTACATGCCCAACTAAAGCTAACGCTAGCTAAACTCGGCACTGAGCAGCCACCGCCACCACATTATCTCCTGTCACGGCGTGAGCCGCTAGCCGAGCAGGCCTGTGTGCGCCTAAAGTGCAGGCGCAAGCTAGCTAAGGCTAACCTAGCTGGAAACGTACGAAACTGCAGAAGCTAGCAGAGGAAGAGTGCTGAGTGAGGGATGAGCGAAGAGATTACATACCTGTTATAATATCCGTTAACAAAATCGAATGTACTGGCGGAATGAACTAGCGTTTTGCCTGTGTGGAGCGCGGTGGACAGCAGCTCCGGCCCGGCGCTAAGCAGCAGCGAGTTTAGGACTGGAACGCAGCCACGGCGAGCACGAATGGCAGCGGAGCTCGCGCGCAAGGGCGGGGACTGTAGGAGTTCTCGCGATAACCGAGTTCCACGGCCGTGTCTGGAGGGATTTCATTTGATTCAAGTAGCTTAGGTATGATTTACTCGGGAATCTTGTCATATTCAAATCTACAACACAAAACTCACCGCGGCTCTTTTATAAGATGTGTAATATACAGAGCCGGCCCAAGGCATATGCGAATTAAGCGGCCGCTTGGGGCCCCAATGCCACCAGGGGGAGGTGAAGAACGCTTGAAATGTCAGGCCATCGTGATTTAATCAAATAATAATTACAAAATAACATTGAGGTGATACTTGGGGGCCCTAAGCAGAATTTCATTTGGGGCCCCCAAGTATCACCAAAAAGCTTGGTCCGGCCCTGGTAATATATATTCGAAATACTCGACATACCAGTGAGATCTTCGGAATCTCTTTCTAGTTTCGGCTCGGTTATCTCTGTATTTTGGTATGTATTTAATTCAGTTGATATTTGTAAAGAATTTAACCGCATGTTCTTTTTTTGTATCTGGTATTTGTTCACAATAACAGAAAAAAGTAGACAACTTATACAAACTGTATACAAACTTTTCACTGTATACAGCTGCTAATTAAACCGATTTTTTTCCTGCAACTCACTTCATTCTGTTTTGTTACAACCAGCATCACAAACTTAAAGCTGTGTCACAACCTTAAAGAGGATTTTATTTATGCTTCCATTCCAAATGAAAAGGGTTGGTGACTACTAAAACTCACTTTAAAACATTTATAAAACCTAAGCAATGTTATTCACCAACAAATAAATGTTTACCCATCTTTGAACCAACATAGAACAGAATGAAAACATCCGCAGGTCAGTTATATTACATCTTTTGAAATTGGCTCGCTCATGCAGTTCCATCAACTTGACCTTGTTCCTTGGTCACTTACTGGGCGTAAAACTAGTTTGTCTAAATTTGTGCTTAGTTGTCTCAGTGACTGCCATTCTTGACTCCCAGACTCTCATATTCTCAGCTCTGACAAATCTAGCCAACCTCAATCCTCCATCCTCATGGACTCCAATGTGTTTTTTGACTCTGTCTCATAGTGTCTTTTCAGTCCCTTTAGGTAAAGCCGGAGGCTGTCAGGATCCAGCCTAGAGTTTCTGGCTGTCTGCAACAATCTGGTGGCGAGATGATATACAGCCCTGTGTTGCAGCGTGGTTGGGTCGCTGTGGTGCCTGGTCTTGGGATAGAGAGAACCGGGTACAGTGGGTTACTGTCACACACATTATCTACAATGTCTTAAAATTCCTAAACAATTGAAGGCATATTTCCAGAGATATTGCAACTGTCACTTACTCCATCAGAGAAACTTACCCATAACGTCTGGCTGACTTTGTCTGCAATAAGCTTGGCCTCCTGTATGATGGAGGGTGGCAATGAGGTCATCTCTGCTGCTCTTATACCTTAAGTAGTTCATTGAGAGAAAGTATTCAGTAGTACCTAGTAGTGTGGCATTTCAGCATGGTTACAAGAGGTCAAAATGTTTGCTATATGTTGGAATGATTTAGATCACCGTAGCTGCGCTCCTCAGAACACCCCCGAGTTAGCAGGTAGGTGTAGACCACGCTTTCTGTTCCACTGTCTTGCCTGCGTGTGTGCTGGACTTGCATGTGCTGGTTCTCCACGTTGGGGTAGAGAATCTCCAGCTGACAGAGCTCCAGGAAGTGGGTGGCAAACAGTGTGAATGCCTGCAAGACACAGAGACAAAACCATGTAAATGCTGGATTTGCCTTTTCTGAGATTTATCCGGCAAGAAAATGTTATTTTTTCTTATTATATGAAATGTCTTTTGTTTCAAATTGTGGTTATTATTGATGTTACCTTCAGATTGATGAGGAACTCGCAAACTGAGTGACAAATGCCTATTCCCTCCTCAGCACTGGTGCCACGTCCCAGCTCATCAATAATAACAAGCGATTTGTTACTGGCATTGTGTATTATGTAGGACACCTGAAAAGACAATAAAATGATAGTACATTTGACTATAGTAAATTTAACATAATTATTCATTATCTTATATTCACCTCTTTCATCTCAACCATAAATGTTGATGAATTGGTCTCAAAATCATCATCTACTCCTATGCGAGTGAATATTTGATCAGCAACTCGGAAGGAAGCATACTCCGCAGGCACAAATGATCCTAAGGCAAAATTAAAAGTAAAAATAAGTTGACACTAGCTGGTCAGCTATGCTGTTGGCACTGATGAAAGATAAGAAGCTGTAGTACCTATCTGAGCCATGACTTGGCAGAGTGCCACTTGTTTAAGGTAGGTAGATTTGCCGCTCATGTTAGGCCCGGTGATTATAATGAAGTTGCTTCCTTCAGAGATGTAACTGTTGTTAGAAACAGGTTGTTGGCCTGCAATGCGCTCCAGGATGGGATGGCGGCCTTGTTTTATGGCTAGGGTGTCTGTGAACTCTGGACGCACTGCGGGATACAGAAACCCAGTGTTAAATGGAGCACAACTGCACTCAGTTTTCTCTGTGTACAGTATGTGTAAACTAATTTCTCCCAAGGAATTTGGTACATCATCCTCAGAGACTAACCCTACCGTATTCTGAGATAGTACAGGCATGGGCCAGGGACAGCAGCATATCCAGCATGGAAACTGCATCAGTCAGCTTATACAAGCAGTGAATCTGTTCATAGACTCCATTAAGCAACTGGCATACCACCCTGAAGATGAACATTGAAAAGATAAGTTTGTTGTGTATCATACAATTAGCAAAACAGCACTGAGCATAAGCATATCATTAAACTGGTGAAATATTCAGATACTCTCAATTAATATTAAATGTACTAATTTACCAGTACAAAGCATTCAAAGATAAAGAATGGCATATTCTGTCTGACCAACTGCTAAATAAGATGCATTCTTACACATAAGACATGTAAAATATCTCCTTGAGTGCCTCATCACAGCGATCATTCATCTTCATCAAATCTAAAGTGGTGAAGCCGTAGTTGTTTTTATGTCTGGTGACCTGAGATAAAGAAGCATTTCAAGTAACCATGTTAACAGTCCTATCTTTCAGATTCCCCCCCGCAGTCCATGGTATGAGGTTCGAAACACATTTAGAACAGTTTTCAATGTGACTGTATACAAAATCATGATTAAAATATACACTTTCCTTTCAATGATTATAGAAGCTGTTTTTTTTATGTGTATATATATATATATATATATATATATATATATACACACACACATTAGGGCTGGGCGATATGGCTGAAAACTGTATCACGATATCAGTGTTTCATATCGGTCGGTATATATATATACACACACATTAGGGCTGGGCGATATGGCTGAAAACTGTATCACGATATCAGTGTTTTTTATATATATATATCACATATATATATATATATACATATATACATATATATATTCATTTATTTTCATTAATCAACAAAATGCAGTGAATGAACAAAAGAGAAATCTAAATCCAATCAATATTTGGTGTGACCACCCTTTGCCTTCAAAACAGCATCAATTCTTCTAGGTACACTTGCACACAGTTTTCGAAGGAACTCGGCTGGTAGGTTGTTCCAAACATCTCAGAGAACTAACCACAGATCTTCTGTGGATGTAGCCTTCCTCACATCCTTCTGTCTTTTCATGTAATCTCAGACACACTCGATGATGTTGAGATGAGATGTTGAGGACTCTGTGGGGCCATACCATCACTGCCAGGACTTCTTGTTCTTCTTTACGCTGAAGATAGTTCTTAATGGCTTTGGCTGTATGTTTGGGGTCGTTGTCCTGCTGCAGAATAAATTTGGGGCCAATCATACACCTCCCTGATGGTATTGCATGATGGATAAGTATCTGCCTGTATTTCTCAGCATTGAGAACACCATTAATCCTGACCAAATCTCCAACTCCATTTGCAGAAATGCAGCCCCAAACGTTCAAGGAACCTCCACCATGCTTCATTGTTGCCTGCAGACACTCATTATTGTACCACTCTCCAGCCCTTCGACGAACAAACTGCCTTCTGCTACAGCCAAATATTTTACATTTTGACTCATCAGTCCAGAGCACCTGCTGCCATTTTTCTGCACCCCAGTTCCTATGTTTTCGTGCATACTTGAGTCACTTGGCCTTGTTTCCACATCGGAGGTATGGCTTTTTGGCTGCAACTTTTCCATGAAGACCACTTCTGGCCAGACTTCTCCAGACAGTACATGGGTGTACCTGGGTCCCACTGGTTTCTGCCAGTTCTGAGCTGATGGTACTGCTGGACATCTTCCGATTTCGAAGGGTAATAAGCTTGATGTGTCTTTCATCTGCTGCACTAAGTTTCCTTGGCCGACCACTGCGTCTACGATCCTCAACGTTGCCCGTTTCTTTGTGCTTCTTCAAAAGAGCTTGAACAGCACATCTTGAAACCCCAGTCTTCTTTGAAATCTTTGTCTGGGAGAAACCTTGCTGATGCAGTATAACTACCTTGTGTCTTGTTGCTATGCTCAATCTTGCCATGACATGAAACTCTCTTCCACAACCTCATCTTGGTAGCAGAGTTTGGCTGTTCCTCACCCAGTTTTAAGCCTTCTACACAGCTGTTTCTGTTTCACTTAATGACTGTTTCAGCCTACCGTGTGACATTGATGATCATTAGCATCTGTTTGGTATAATTGGTTGATCATACACCTGACTATAATCCTACTAAATCCCTGACTTTGTGCAAGTGTACCTATAAGAATTGATGCTGGTTTGAAGGCAAAAGGTAGTAACAGCAAACATTGATTTGATTTAGATTTTCCTTTTGTTCGCTCACTTTGCATTTTGTAAATTGATAAAAATAAACAATCATTACTTATATTTCTGAAAGCATTCTTTGTTTACAGAATTTCTTCACACCTGACTAAAACTTTTGCACAGTACTGTATATGGTTTTATATATATATATATATACACCCACACACACACACATTTAAAGGTCTTACTTTAATGAACTCTTCCGGAAGCTGACCATCAGGTAAGACTACACCCTCCAGTCTCATCTGAATAAAGAAGCCACGAGCTGTACTAAAACTAGTGCGTAGTGGCAGGCCATACTTCCCTCCTAGCTGATACACCAATCCTAAAGAGGACATTTAGGTTAGAACAATTACGTGAAAAATATTTCATCATGACTCCCATGCTCTAATAAAGGTTGAATACCAAATACAACTCACCTGCTATGTCGTCCACCACCTCAGTGTAGGCTCGGCGCGCAATGTCCAGGAACTCGTTGACATTAGGGCGAACCGCGTAACACTTCTGCGTCCGCATGTTCAGTCTGCCCTTCATGTAGCTGGTGTCATCGTTGATTATTGTTTTGATTTCATCTAAAATGCTGCTGAACCTTTATACAACACAAATTTTCCCTTCAGTGTTGTGTTTTCAGTCTACACACAGATGACATCACACCCAGAGACCTCACTATAAACAACCATCAACACTTAAATAATGATCAAAAGGATTCAGATCATTACATGATTCCAAACAGTAAATTTTAAAGATACTAATGACAGTACACAGATAACAAATTAGGGGGGTTTATTACCGGCTGTCTTCTAGTGAAGTGTAGCATGCTCTCAGCAGGGCTGTTTTAGTGTCCTTTAACACCATCTGTCAGAGGGATCAACATAAGGCCTACACAGTTCTTTCATACATACTCAGGGCTGGACAAAGGACACAACTCCTGCTACTTGACTCAAAATACTGATACACAAATACTACTTTATTATAAAGGAAAGTTGTGCCATGCTTTATTTAAGTTAAAGCACATGAGTCCTTGCTTTTAATAATACTTGGGTATTCAAAAGTACATTTTCTTTTTAACGTCAGTGCATTGTTTTAATGTTGTCACAAAGTATTTTTAGAACCCAATGATTCTTAAACAAGCTACTGATCAAGCTCACCTATGGTAAACATTTTGTACAGTATGAATAGTTACACATCTCAAAAATCTCAAACTGGGACCTAAAATAAGGCCATGAGGGCTCTGATGGAGTCTTTAGCTTGATCTCCTGCAGAAGTTGCCATTTTTACAACTGCCAAATTGGAAATTCAAATTTGACTGTTGGGTGTAGGAGGTGAATGATAAATATAATCATATAATTCTTATATATATGTCATATAAATGCAGTGGAGTCAAACATCAGTCTTTCAAAAGTCATGAGTTTCCATATATGATTCTAAATAAAATGCCCAAGTAAAGTATTGTGTTTTGTTACTGTCCACATCTGTACATTACCCAATAGTGTCTCCTGGTCTCAGTTCATCAGCAAACCATTACAGGAGGGGCAACAACACAACATGGAACACGTAATTCTCTTTCATTTCCTTTTCTCTTTCCAGTTTTCTAAGGCTGTGCTCACCTTCAGTGGGTCAACCAGTTCAAGTGTGTGTTTCAGCTGAATTACATGTGTTATTTTTGCCTCTGCCACCTGCACCTGGATTTAAACAATCATTAAATGACAATCACAAGTGTAAGAGGCCGCTTAGCTTATCATTACCCTTTTTCCTGATCACTGAAAAACAAGGCATTGTTATGTTAAAAGCATTTTTTAAACATTACATTGTGCCATTTTTCACAATGAATCATACACATAAGATTGCTTCAGTTCACATATATTTTTGGATGTCTTTGTCTTCATAGCCAAAACAACATTTTTCATGCCAGAGCAGGTTTAACCCATTAATGACCAGATCTAAATCTTACAGGAAGCGTGTTACGCAGCAGATTTTTACAGTGTGTGGTCTATATTAAGAAACACTTTCTTTCATTTAGATAAAAAGAAAGAAAGATTCACCAGGCATGACTAAATATCTGCTGGATTCCAGCCATCCATGAACATCATAGATGATCCTTGTGCTAGAGGTTCACACAAATACTTTGACACCCACAACCACACTTTTTAACGCTTAAATCCTTGTCCAAAAGGTTGTGTGTGCTATACTTCATTTATTTTGGTGTCTTGCTAAAGTGCAAATCATATTTTGTTTCAACATCATTTGTGTGGATTGAAATGCGGCCATTTTCTAAATACACTGTACCGTCTCTTGCTTGGGCAGCTGAATGAGGGCTGAAAGTAACTGATCAATATCCAAGAAGTGTGTAATTGCTGTAAATATAGAAATAGTAAAGATTCATTCATGCACTGCTCAGTCTATTGTAACACTATAGTAACAATGGGAGACAGTGAAAACGCTGTTAAGAAGATGAAACACCTCACCATTCTTCAGACCAAAAAACAGTTCTTCATCCTGCAACAGTTCCTGTAAATAGATGAGCGAGTTCCTGAATGAATGAATATTCAAGAACACAGTGTTTACCAACAGGGTTTGTAGCATTAACTACCTGTATAGTGTCCAGACGTGTGTTAATGGTGTTGACATCCAGAAGAGGCTCCAAAATGTTTGAGCGAAGTCTCCTCTCACCACCAGGGGTTTTGGTGTGGTTCAACACACCAAACAGTGTGTGTTCGCTCCTGTACATCAAAACTAACATACTAAAGCTAACTAATCACAATAATAATTAATCTTAAATTTTTCATGTACACTTCTGTAATGAAACAAGATGACTAGACAATAAAACGAGTTTTAAATAGCACGATAGGCAATCTGTTTTTCTTGGTTTGACATGCGATCCCTAACCTGTGGTCTCTGTTGTTAACCACCAACTCCAAGTTCCTGGCTGAGACTGAGTCAATCATGGCAGTTTGCTCACTGCCTGTAAAAATCACTCTCAGAGATTTGGGAGCAAAGACAGAGTTCTGAATGAACTCTAAGTACTTAAGAAGAGCAGCGGCGGCAGCTAGACAATAGTACCTAAACAGAGACAGTACTCACTTTATGAGTTCAACCTAGTCTTTATCATGGACAATCACTATGAAATGGAGAAGGAGATCAGCAGCAGAATAGTGTGAAGCATACTTGGTTTGAACTTCCATAAGCACAGTGCTAAACTCCGGGGCACAAAGCTGCTGGGTGTACTCCAGTCCTTTCTTCTCATTAAAGTACTTCCTCTGAATGGCAGTGAAAGCTACTGACTGCAAGAGTTGATAAAACACATGCATAAAACATTGCATTTTTCATTTTGAGAATGATTACCTGAAGTTTTTGTATCTTAATATAATTGGCAACCCTTACATCAATGTTCATTAAAAAATTATTTCACAACGACATCTGACCCTAGGCAATTGCTTGTTTGTTCATTAGTCTTAAAAATCAGTATGCTAGATTTTGTGATGGCACTGTGATTTTTTGTCTTTTAATGCGATAAAATACAAGTCAATGCCTAGAGTTACGTCTTAGTAATAAGCATGTACCGGGAAATTCTCTGTGATGAGGTGATAGAGTTTGGTGCCTTGGCCTTTCTCACTAGCAGTATCTGGCATAAGAATCTCAACTGGCATCAAAATATGGAGTTTGGTAATCACCTGCATTGATTTGACATTAGATATAAATGCAGAATAAATGCAGAAATGCAATATTACAGAGGAAATCAGTTAACAACGACTGTGAAAGAATTCCTACTGATATTCCCTATCAGCATACATCTTTCATTTGGAAAAAAAGCTTCTATTAATATGTGTCCAAAGAAGGTCCACCTTTGCATATGTCCCAGTGTCTGCAAACTGTGACAGGACCAGCTCAGGGGATTTCATGTTGATACCGGACATGCCAATCTCTCCCCTGGCTAATCCTCGTCCCTCTACCACAGCCACAATCACAAAAGAAGCATGGCACAAGGTTCCAGAGGAGGATGTTGTCACTATAGATAATAAAATGAATGGTAAAGTTCTTTAGGGCACAAACTGCATGTACAATGGCCTTTAAATTTTGCACAATAAAAACAGTCATCTTTATGTTTGCTTTTGCTCTCTCACTGTTCAGGTTTCTCTGAGGAGTTTGCCTGGCCAGCGTGTATCCAGCTGAATTTGGTGTCCTCCTCAGCTGTGGGGTACTGGAGCTCCTCGACAGGGCGGTTTGACCACCACTGATGGTCCATAATGAACCAGAGGAGGTGACTCTGTTTCCACCTAAACAAATAACATAAACTTTGGCAGACTCAGAGCCAGAGATGTATATTTACCATGTTGTTGGTTTGTTAGCCTTTCATTTTACCTGTTCAAATAACCAGCTTAACCAATGATTAGCCCAAGTCAGCAGTGGATTTCAAAGGGTTAGTATGAAACCTTGGCTGGGACATTGACCTGACAACACTGCATGTCATTCCTCGGCTTTTTTCTGAATGCTACAGACAGCTAGGCCGGCTAAGGTGAGGTATAGAGTGACATTTTAACAATGATGAATTTGTCTTTAAAATTGCCAAATAAGACAACTTGTAATGAATGAAGGCTTCTTGAAAAAGCATTGGTTCATCAAATCAAGGTCCTGGCAAGTTGAGGTTCTCCACACTGAAAATACACTGTAGTCAAGGATTTATCATTGTTTCACCTAGTTGTATGATGAGAAGTATTGCAAAAAGTTTGTGCAAAAGCTGATTTTACATCAGTGCTCAGAGCTGGGAACAAATAAAAGCAAGATGCCCTTATTCTTCTTCAAAAGCATGTTATATGTGGATATACAACTTGAAGGTCATGAGAACACACAAGGTTTTTAACGACATTAATATGTTGATTTGGCTTTTTCAAATATATTCAACTTGTAGTGAACTTGTAGTAATTGTAGTACAAGCTGGATTTGTACCCGGTAAAGAGATGTTGTGTTACTGCATGTCTCAACAGATTTACCAATCTTTTACCAATACTTTTGATAGATTAACAGGTAAACCAACAATTAGCCCTGCCTTTCTTCTTTGACTTGGAAATGCAGTATTATGTTTATCCGATTTGCAGTCTTAACAAATCATACAACCAGGGGTTCTGCCCCAGGGACCACCATTCAGGCTAAGCAGTAATCTGCGACCCACCGTGCGCTTGTGTGTATGAGGAGTTTTTAAAAATAGATATTTGTATTAAAATTATTAATTCAGAAAGATTCCCAAACCATCTGAAAATGTTTTGACAAATAAATTAAATGAAATAATTATTAATTAAAGTTATTTCGGTAGTGAAACTGGCACGGACCACCAGTTGAAAACCAGGGGTGGAAGTAACGAATTACAAATACTCACGTTACTGTAATTAAGTAGATTGTTTGGGTACTTGTACTTTTATGACTAGTTTTTCAAGTGTGTAATTTTACTCATACTTGAGAACAATTTACACCATGTAACGCTACTTATAAAATCAAAAGTCGCTACTGAGTACGCCCACAATTTGAATTAATATTCAAACCTTTCATCTGCATCTTTGCAGCCAATAAGGCTGTGCAATCGCGACCGCGCCAATTAATCTATGATTTAAGCAAAGAATAAACTCCGCTGCAGCAGCAGGCACAGGTGTCTGGAGGTACTACACAGTGGAGTACAAACTCATTTATACACTGAAGATTTGGAGACAAAGAAGCCAAAATGGAGCCAAACGAAGCCGGATAGACTCTGTTCATTTAGAAAACCAGCTCTTGCTGGAACTGAACAAAAGGTTCAGAAAGTGAAGTGTGACAGAAACGCTATTATGTCTAAGAATTTAAGACACTTATCTGCCTGTTGTTCGCAGTGTATTGGGAAAAGTTTAAACTGTTCTACGCATGTTCAAAAACATTTTTGCCATTGTTTTAACAAACAAAATTCCTGCTTTATATCTACATTTATTAACAAAACAAACTGCCTTTCTATACCTTGTTCATCTGAGAAATGTGCTTTGAACGTAGATATTTTATACTGGTGAATCGAATTGAATGCCTGCTATTGACGACGCAATAAAACATCCATCGGTTAAAAAGTAATTAATCCTCTGAGTAGTTTTTGAGAAGAGTACTTTGTACTTTTACTCAAGTATTTTTTTTAACACCAGTACTTTTACTTGTAATTGAGTACATTTTAACCAATGTAACAGTACTTGTACTTGAGTACAACTTTTCAGTACTCTTTCCACCACTGATTAAAACCCATGACACCATCATTGCGTTATGGATTGCGTAGTTATTTAATCACTTTTAGAGAGTGATTTTCTACTGTGTGTGATGTTTGCTTTCTATATATTTTTGTGAAGTTGTCAGCTTTACAGTTTTGTGCCTCTAATACCTGATATTCTGTCTGATATGTCACATATATACCTTAGAAGACACCATATAGGTTTCTGACTGCCTGCTTTTTCAGTTAACGAGGGAAACCTATTAACAGTCCCAGTCATCTCTGGGTTTAGGTGATGTTAACTAACGCTACCTGCTGTTGTAGGTGTTTTGGTCAGGAGTTGTGCTCCGGGATTAGTGGCCGAGGTGGGGACGGGAACTGAGGCGGAGCTGGCGCCGTTAGAGCTCTGGGAGGTGGAGGGAGGCGACGGCGTCGGTCCGCTGTTTAGCGGTCGTCTTGACGGAGCTTCGCGGAAAACTCGCTCAGGAGGTGACGGTGAGCTTGTGCCGGTTTCTGAGGTAGAACCAGTCGTTACCTCGTCGGTGCTACTGCGCAACATTTATGTGTTCAATATAACGTCTCTATTGAGGGAACTAGTGTGAGTAAATGACGAAAAAGTACGAACATCGACGGTCAAATAGCCTAGCTAAGGCGCTAACCTAAACGTGTCATCTGGCTGTGGTTTGGCGGATCTAGCGCGCCGCCTAGTGGAACATTTCAGAATGACGACTGTTATACTCTAACAAATTACAACCATGGCGTCTTCTGTCGTAACTTGTTGGTCAGTAATATCTCAAACGCTACTTTTAAAAGACTACTTCGCAAATTAGGTAATTTAATTGGTAAATTAATGTTTATCAACTAATTTAATGGTCTAGATTTACTGGTGTGATTAAAACCTTCATTCATTCATCTGTACAGTTGACTACCTTAAGTGGACGTAAGCGAATACGACATTTTCGCCATTTCTCTTTATCAGAGAGGACAGATACGCAATAAGACGCTTGTTATGAAAACACTCGTAAGACGAGTTCCAATATGTTTTCATTTTTCATATTTGGGCACCTCTGTAATGATTCCTATTAAATCGGTAATCAGTAGTATAAAACTACAGGCTTATAACCTCCATTTATTTATTTAGCCAATACATTTGCAATAGTGTAGGATCACTGCTGGTCTCTTTTCTATGGATATTTAATGATATATTTAGATGGTTAACTGAAACCTGATCGGTTGGGAGAATTATGTTTTTAAACAAATATTTAAAGCTAATGATTTTTTATTTAGTTCATTAAACAGCGAAGTTCTGCAGCAGATGATTTATGTACTTAAAAACATTTTCTGAATTGACGAACAAAAATCTACCGCCAAAAAGGCAGCGTTAACGGCGATGTTGGGCTGGTTTGCGCATGCGCGGCGCTACTGCGCCCCCTCGTGGGGACTGAAGGACGTGTGTTGTGTTGAATAAGGCTGCGTTAAGAAAAGGCTGCGCCTTGTAGAAAGATTTTGAAATTCTTTCGACAGGAAGAAAAACCTTACATGTCATCTTACAAACTCACACAGATCCTGTGTATATGACATGGATTTGGTGGAACATTAAATAGTTTATTTTCCCTTTTTCAAACAACACATGCTTTCATATAAACAGTGTAACTTAACTGTACATTTATGTACAACAAATAGAACAACAGAAATGAGACGCCTCTTTAAGGTGAAGGTTTGGGCATGTCCAAACAACTTTCTGTTATGTAAGAAAATTGTTTGCATCCATTATTTTTCCCAACATTTAAATCAACAATGTCTCACACTACAAATAAAAAATGCAAAAATGTGGGTAATGTGCTATTCTACAACCTATACAAATGTTTTGTCCGGATATGCATAATGGTGTTAATTTCAGTTCCTGGGATGAAAATCTTCCATAGAGTCATGCATTAGAAACTACCGAGAAGTGAAATACAGTAATAAAATATTGTTGCTTGATTAAAGAACATTACATGGCAGGTTTTGCACATTTTAAAGAATGTTCTGATAAACCTATAAAGGCACTACAAGGACTTCTGTTGGAGGAACTGAGAAAGGTCAGTTTACAGAACTGTACTGACAGAGGTTTTGGACAAATCTCTAACAGACACCAGAGCTGGCCTCAATGCATGTCTTCAATGGCGCAGTTTTAATATACAACATTATGTAACTCCAGTTACAGATCAGGGACGAATGCAGCCAATAAAAAAACTATTAACTACACTGAATCCAGTTACCCTTGAATTTGGCTGTCAATAGAGCAAATCTGCCAGTAAGACACCACCATGGCTCTAAATAAAGTCATAGCCACATCCTAACCCACATACCACTGTGGTGGGGAACTGTTTTGAAATAGGACTTAGTACACAGCCTATAAGCAGCAAAATGGAAACATTTAGTATGAATGAACCATTAAGGAAGGTGTCAGTTGATCAGGTTAGTACTTGTAAGGTCCAATTAGCCTTTCAGGCAGATGTGTCGTCAACATCATGCTGTAAGGCAAATAGCACTCTCCTCTTTATTCTTCTCCCAGACGCCACTTCTGAGACTCCTCTTGGCGAGCATCGGGGTGAATTTGGTTCCGCATGCCTCCTAAAACATTCGAGGTGGCTTCCGTAGCAACGATCAGAGGTTTGACGACGGCTGGAGGAAGCTGACGTAAGACTCCTCCCACTGCGCCAGTCATGCCCCTCTGCTCGTGCTCACGGGTGGCTGTGTCGTAAATTGTCAGAGCTGTGTCGGTAATGCCCTGCAAGAGAGGACAATTTTTAAAATTTAAACACTGTGAGCCCTTTTCTTAGAAACATCTACATACTAGGTCAGTGACCTACATGATAGGTCATCTCATGCATGTTACACAACCAAACAGAAAGAGTATTCATACATTCATTATCCGAACCACTGAATCCCATGCATATCTGTACACAAAACACTAACCCATGCATGCTTAGATTTGCCCAATATTTTCCGCCAATATTTGATGATATTTTTTGTACGTCAGAAAGGCAGCGCTTGTGCCAGGCATGTCCAAATTTCAAGGTGGGATTTTATATGGCCCACACCATCTGTCTTGTATGTATGGCGTTATTCTGAGCATTCTGAGCACGCAGTGGAATGTTTGCGAGCAAAATTTTGTCTTTACACACTCAACTCTGCCTGGTCATGCAAAAAATTTTAACTCACTAAACTGCATGTTTGCCTCACTGTGAGCTCGCACATGGGTTGTGTCCCGAGCCGCATACTACCGCACTTAATAGCATGGTAGGTAAGGCACTCTTATAATACTATGCATCTCAGGAAATAGCCGGGGTTGTAGTTTAACGCACTAGGTAGTGCATATGGAGAGTCACACGCGCCCTATTTGACCTGGTACACTACATAGGGCGGAAAGTGACTTTTTAAACGTTGTGCACTACACTTGAAATGCTCTGCCCTTGCTCCACTCTGCTTTCACACTCGCTTGACCTGGCGCTGTGTTAGAAATGTCAGAGTTATTTTCTAACACAAAATAACTATTTTGTGCCAAAATTCACAGTGTACAGTGGAACTTTGGCGTGCAAAATATCTTGTCTTTACACACTCAACTCAGCTTGCGTTCACGCTTGAACCTGCCTTCCTCATTTATCGGCATCGGCATCGGCAGATGAAAGCATGAAATTTTAAATGGACTTGCTTGTCTGATGGGGACCTACTCTGAGCATTCTGGTTTTCTTATTAATATTCATATTCATTTTGGGATTTCCTTTGATTTAAGTTTATTTTTCCATCTGTTTATTTTAGTGGACAGATGCTGCCTATTTCTGTATCTTTTAACTACATAAATATATTGTTCTCCTGTTGATGTGTGTCAAGTCAAAGCCTGCCTGGCCTTGCCATGTGCCTGCACAGGTCTGTAGATATCGGAGGTTTCATCCCCTCCCTCCGGGCCTCTCACATAATCAGTCCTCAAAAATGCTATCTTTTTATTCTGGGTATTGGACATAACTGAACATAAATTAGTTCAGGTGTATGCGGGTCTAAGGCCAAATAAAGACTGGTGCTGTGAACCACCGGCCTCTTGCTTTGGCTTATACTAATGTTTAATTCAACATCAAATACAATGTCAGTGCCATTACTAAAAGTGGTCTGCCATCAAAATAGTATTGGGTGATGCAATCAAAACAAAAAAAACCAATAAGTAAAAAAATAAAGTTCATACCTCTTTTACAACACTATATGCCTTGGCTACACCTTCTCTCAGGTCCACTGGCTGATGAGCCGGTCTATAATATGAGTACCGTTTAATCTTTTTGCATTCTCTCTCATCTGGTACTGGAGACACCATATCATAGGCTGTTTCTGCAGCTGCCTGCAAAAGAATTCAAATTCCCCCTATTATACACACACGCATTTACAGACAAGCTGCAAGCGGCAGGATTACTAAGTGACATTTTTAGCTTGAAATATATAACAGTGGGAATTATTTTACCTGGATTGTTCGCACCATGCGATTGGTGAGCTCCAAGGCTGCCATGGCAGTGGAGGTCCCAAACGAAGCAGTGCCACGTTGGAATCCTCGCACAATTCGTCCATCCTTCCGATACTGCTCTATAGGCAGCCACACGAGATCCCTAAAGCCTTGAACTGAAGGAAAAAGTGGTACATAGCACAACACAGCACATGGGATACTTCAGAAAAACAAACAGCCTTGAGAAAGAAAGAGAGATGTACATACCAAGTTGTACCAGTGAGTGAATGGGTCCCACTCCACCAAGCAGCCCTGGCAACTGGTTCTTCTTTATGTCACTGAGCCATTCATTAATGGCATAAGCAAAGAGCTTGTCCACACCCAACAGTCTGCAGAGATGGGATGCAAATGTTGTTTTACCTTAATAATTGCCTCAAGTTCAAGATCTATAGTGGTTAAACTGTCTGTGAGATAATTACTGCTGTCAGACTAAATAACATTTTGTATTGAACACTGCTTTGGATGGCAGAGCTGGCAGTGAGACATGTTGAAACCGTACCCTTGTCGGTAGCAGAGTCGCCGCAGCTTCAGCTCGGAGCAGTTCAGCTGGGTCAGACCAATTACAATGCCTGCAAATGTGCCCTAAAAGAAAGAAGGACATAAAAAAATTCTATGTGGTATCAGGTTTTATCTCAACTGGTCAAACGTTACGTACGCAAAGTTGATTATAAATGCTGACTGTGATAAAATAATGAAGCATACATTTTAGTGCATATTTTAAAAATTAAAGATCCTCTGATGTCACTTACCCTGCTGTGCATGACATTTGTTTATAGTGTTCACAGTTATAAAAAATAACTAAGGTATCAAAAATCTGCCATATGTATATGGTTATTACGATTTGCCAAAGAAAGCTAAGATCACCTGCTCCATGGCCATGTGCTTCCCGTGATAATCCAGACGGATCGGCACCTCTGAAGTAAATCTGAATTCCCTATAAGAGACAAGCACAAATTAACCCACGAAATACCCCCATTCTTTGGTCTTGGATAGTTTTCCAAATAAATGAAGCGTTTTAGGAATTAACTAGTTTTTTAGGAAGAGTACAACTCAAAACACAAGCACGCCTACCTGAAAAAGATGGGCTGGTCGGTAAAGGCTGCAGTGGCGGTCTCAGGCACGGGGTCAAGACTGGTGTCCAACAGGCTGTTTTGGCTGGAGCGGGTTTGTGTGGGCACAGAGATGATCGGCGCAGGGTCCTGACCTGTTCCACTGCTGTACTTTGAGAAGGTGCATGCAGCCTCTGTATGTTGTCCAGGAGGCTTCCTCATGGATACACACAGGGCTAGGGTGCAAAAACGAAGTAGAAAGGAGCAACTATGAAAAATGCATAGGAGAACATCAGATTCTGCTGTGGCAGCGGCAGAGGAAAACGGCTCAATAAATGTTTAAAATTAGGGATGCATGAATAATTGAAAACATGCAATTAAGGCAATTTAGTAAAAAAGAAATTGCACGCGCAAGCAGACTTAAGCGCATAAAGACGAGACTGTGCTCGTGAATTATCCACTCCGTGCTCAGAATTTTACAACAAAATAACACCATACATTTTAAGACGGAAGGTGCGGGCCGTATAAAATCCCACCTCGGACTTTGGACATGCCTGGCACAAGCATTACCTTTCCAACGTATAATAAATGCCTCATCAAATCGGCTGAAGATATCAGGCAAATCTAAGCATTGGTCTGATGCCGATTACTTTAAAAAAGCAATTATTGGCCGACTCTGATATGATTTCGATATCACCGTGCATCATTATTTAAAATATACTATAACACATTTGCAGAGGTTTGCACCCGAAAGCCTACCTTCCTGTTCTGGTGGGGAGAAAAGCTCGATTTCTGCAGTCAGACTGGTGAAGAAGTCCTTCAGAAAGAATAGAGCATCCTGCAGAGAAACCACAGCGTTCCATTAAACTTCATCTTCAAATACTACTTATAACACAAAACAAAAGGTAATACCTGCTGCTCTCAGGGTAACACATTTTTGAGACGGAGTGTGTTAATTCATAACGATGGATTATATTCTTACAGTATAATTAATTTGTAGACAATCTCCATAGACAGTATGTGTGCATCTATTTTCAGGGAGCCTCTTACATTTGCTCCTCTATTCCCCAGTTGTCCCTGGTACATTCCTAACCTAACCAGTCGCTTGCCCTTACATCCTGTCACCCCAAATCCATATATTCTGTCACCCTTAATCCACATATTACTAGGTGCAGCTTTGCTTTTTACCCTTTTGCCCAGTAACGAATAACTTAGCATGACAAAATAGGTCCTTGTGTTAGGGTGCTTTCACACCTTAGTAGCATTTTCTCCTTGGTTCGGTTTGTTTTCACACGGGAAAAAATCCAAGCGTACCAAAATGTGTCACTTTAAATCACGCGAGAACGTCCTCTCCGCTCATTGGTCAGATGTGTTTGCCGCGTTCTGCATTCACCTGAGGCGCGAAAATACAGGAGGTGGCACGCATTAATAAGGAGCAACAGTGATATGCTCATCATGCGAAAATTTTCCCGAAGATCCAACAGGTATGTACTGTATATCGCATGACTCGCAGCCTTTGGTCCTGTTTTGGTTCGGTATGCTTTCTCTCCAGGAGGACCGCACCAGAGTTCGCTAACTGAGTGGGATCGAGACCACCTCTTTTTGGGGGTCGCAGTGCGGTTGTTTTGGTCCGCACTCGAGTGCGATTACCCTGTTCACACCAGACCAAACGAACCGCACCAAGCGGGGAAACGAACTCGAGTTCGACTGAAGCAGACTAAAGCCTGTAGGTGTGAAAGCACCCTTAGACTTGGTGTCTCCAACGGCGTCCTTGAGGCCTTGGAGGAGTGGATAGAAAGGTACATTCTTGGGTGCGAAGGAGAGAGAGTTGACACAGAGAGAGAAACACTGACCGCTCGAATGAACATCTTGTAAGAACATTGTTACTCTTTTCTGTAAGAAAATTACAACTCTCCACCTCATCACTGTCTCATCAATTCTCAACCCGAGAATCCAACAATAACAGTGAAGATGACTGATGGGTGCAGAGTGTAGCATGTTGCTGCGTGTGCGTGAGCAGGCACGAGATACAGTACAGTATGCCATACCTGGTCGATGTTGAGACGCAGTGGCATTAAGGAGACCCTCAGACAGCACTCCTGCGGAGCCTGGCCTGCTTCAGGACACATGTGCAATGCTCTGACTGTCAACTGCAAAACAACACCGGCAAGCTCATTAAAACATGCAGAATATTCTGCAGAATAGTCGCATGCGTTCAAATAACGTTGATTACTTAGTGATGAAGCTCTACGTTAGAATTCCCTGTTTGATGCTCATGTGTGAATTTCTCACCATGTTGGAGTGGGCTTTCCTAGGCATTTCTTTGCTGGAGTACAGATACAGAAACTTGTTCATCATGGAGGACGCAAGTCTGTCACGAATCTCCAGGTCCTGCACAGAGAACACCTGCCTGGAAACGGGCTGCTCGGACAGTGAGCCGACATCCGGAGCCACCTTAGGGTACACTTCATGCTGGAAGCGCACCTGAGACCACAGGTAAGGAGTTACACCCTATATTCTAAAATAACTAGTGTGTCAAATAGCCTCCCTGTAATCATAAGCAGTGTGTAGCTAGAAAAACTATTCTTTAAAAGTAGCTTCCCCACACTGGTTAATTTACTGAAGTTCCTGCTACTGTTTTGCGTCCAAAATACGCCTGGAATTAGTTAAACTGACCTTGCTGAGTTGGATCTCCATCAGCACGTCAGGGTTTCTGCCAAACCCTCCTCCAGAACGAGAGCTGCTCCGGGCCTGCTTTACTGGTGTCTGAGATGGGGAGCTGTGAGGAGTACATCTACACACACACACACACACACACACACACTTTTAATGTTTTATAACAGGGTCTGTCTATTTTACTCACACATGCCCAAACACAAACTTCAATTAAATAACAGTAGAGCTCTGCTTATTAGATGAGTGACCATGAGTATTGCTGATCCACAAGCTTACCCTCGACTGCGAGCTGGAGAGGAGGAGAGCGGCCCACTGCCAAAGTCTTTTCCACCATACAAGTGCCACACCACTGAGATTTCTTTAACCAAGTACCTGACATCAGGTACTGGAAAGTGCAGTGGACCCCGGCTCGAAGTGCTGCCCTCCAGTGGCTCACTGAAATGGTTCTCTAACACCAGGACTGGCTCAGAGGTTAACTTACGGACCACTGGCTCTTCATCCTTTTCCTGAAAACCACATAACAATACAGCTAAACATAATTTGTCCTTTTAGTCCACCTTCATCTTGATCTACTTTACAGGGTGAAATTATTCACCTTTTCTAATAGAGAAAACTGACTAATTATAGAAAATCTGAGATTTTTATGTTTCTTAAAACTGTGACCAATATGGCGTCCTGTATTTTTAACAATGTATTATCTCCCAGGCTCTTGTCTTTGTTTTCATTGGCCAATCCCATCACAAAATTATAAACAGCTACAGAAAATACACCGCAGAGTGGCTCACCACTGATCTGGAGCCTGGAGTGTCCAGGATACAGAAGTCGTCAGAGTCATGGTGTGTGCTAGGCGCAGGTGGAGAAATGAGGGGTGAGTGTAGAGTGGGGTAGGTGGGGCTGGGCTCCTGACCCATGTTCCCACTCTCATCCGGGAAGAGGAAGAGATCCGAGCGAGGTGGGTCGTGATCACTTATCTGATCCTCAAGGACACCTAAATAGGTGTAGAAAACATCCGGATCATTTATGTGCCTTTTTACATCCATCAGACACGCACCAAGTATTCTATTACTTTATTGAAAAAATTCTGTCCAACTCAACTTATCCACTGTATAAATGTATTACTAGGGATGCACCGATTCAACTTTTTCAGTTCTGATACCGATGCCGATACTAGGGCTTTGGGTATGGGCTGATCCCGAGTACCGATCCAATACCGGTTTTTAAATAAAGAGTTCTGTGAGGAGGAGACTGAGATTGTTCTGTTCTGCTTAAGGAAATACTTGACTTAAATACTCTTTTCCTTACTAAATCAATGTAGTAATTACACACCCAAATATACAGTATATGATAAATTATTATTAAAATAACATCTCACGAATTTTTTGTTTAAACACGGTTCTGCAATTTTGTGACAGTCCCAAGTCCTGCCACACTAATAAGAACACAGAGAATGTAAGCAAGAGCTGGTGTTGTTAAGGAAATTAAACAGTATAATCACGTGATTTGTTAACTCTACGCTTGTAGTGTGTCGCGTTACTTATTCTTCTCACTGTCATATCAATACGCTCAAATTATCTGATCAGTGCATCCGTATGTATTACCCTTACAAACTGACTGAATGGAGCATTACCAATTCAAGACTAGATTAAGCTATTACAGTGAAATAAGAAAGCCAATGAAAGCATGAGTTTCAGACCATTGGACGGCACGGTGTGGCTCTGCAGGCCGTCCGTCTCCTCCATGGCGTCACTCATCAGGTCCTGTAGAATCTGTTGCTCAGCTTCGGCTAAGAGTGGGGTCTGGGATGGAGGCTGGCTCGCTACCTCAGACTGCAAGGGAGCAAAATAAGTGAGCGCTATCTGGCATCAAATCCAGGTAAGACCATGGCACACTGCATGACTCAAAAGACACAATATGAGAAGCAGGCTTCAGGAGAGCTCACCCTGATTCTCGGCCTGGTGCTGCTGCTGCTCTTGCTATCCTGTGTGGAGGGAGGCAGAAGGTCTCCGTAGCTGGCAATGTACTGGATGAGGTTCATAAGTGCAGCACAGGAGTCTGAGCAGGTCCGAATATGAATGACATCGCTGGAGCAGCGCATCTCGAACCTCGGCTCTTTCTAAACCGTGAAATTATAGGAAAAAGACTGTATATGCTCTGTTCATACATAGGGGTTCATGGTTTGCTCTAGAGCTGCTGATATTGAGAATACTGAGTCTAAATGACCATTCCCTAGTTAGGAAATTAAGGCCAGGGCTTTAAAGTTCGACCATACCAAAACAAGACATTCTCCAATAGCACAGCCACCCAATCAAGTCTTAAGGGTTCACCTGAAAATCCACAATGTTGCTCTCAGAGCTCTCAGCACACAATGGTGTCATGCAAACTCTTGGTACAATTGAATTAGAAAAGAAATGGACAGTCTGACAGCTTCCATATGACTTCACTGGAAAAATGGTCCCATAATGTGCTACTTTGCTTTATTATTGCAACTTACCCTCTCTCCATCTGCACCAGGTTTGACTGCTGTGATCCGGAGTTCCAACGTACCCATGTCCACCACCTGCACATAGTCTACATAACAAAAACACACACAGAATGACAATGACTCCTCTGCTCAGTACGGGAACTTTACTTAGCTCTTTTGTTTGTAGTGTGATCATGACAAGACAGGCATGGATCTCACCTCGGGCCAGGTTAACAGAGACAGCGTTGATTTTGTCAGACAAAAAGAGCGCTGCTTCATCCAGAATGATTCTATGAGAATATACAGATATTGCAAATCACCGGTACTAGAAAAGACATGTGTGTGACAAATAAGGGCAGTCAAAGACAGTTGTCCTACCTTAGAGTGGAAGAAGAATGATCTAGAGACACACTGCTGGAGATACTAAAGGTCTCCACTGTGAGCAGAGATCTCACAGGCAAATACAAGGGTCTGCAGATGAGGAAAAAGGTTTAATTACTTCTACATACTTCACTTTGCATGCACACAGAAATGACCATATTAGAAAAGACACCCAATGCAAAGAGAAATGACCGATCTTACAAACAATCTCTGAATGTACTGTAGCAGGATTTCATAACCTAACAGCGCTCTTTCCCGCACCGTAAAGGGTTGAGGTTATCTGGCCTTTTAGAATGATGCAAGTGTTTTAGCTGTGCATTTTCATACTATAAAATCTCTCCCCTCATAAGACTAATTCTGAAGATAAAAAAGTGATTTCACCTATAATCCAAAGAGCAGCTCCACAGGTGTAGGTGGAGTGTGGTGACAGAAGATGGAGGAGTGTAACCAAGAACAGGCTCATCTGATACATTCAGAAAGTCTACAATCTGCAAAAAAAAATTAAATACTGACACTTATGTATATAAGCAGGAGGTAGAGATCTTTCAACCTGTAGAACAGGAGCGGGTGATTCCAGTTCCTATTTTGCCAAGTCACACTTGATCTCGGGCAGATAAAGACCACGGGTGACTCAGTAATCGGGTCTGTATTCTGAATTGCAAATTCATAGTTTCTGATCTCACCATCACACAAAATGTGTTCATGTCTGTACACATCAAACCAACTCACTAGGCGGCCAATATTATATAAGATAGTTTGTCAGGTGAGTAAATGAATCAATATTAGTGACAATTCATTTCAAAAATGGCGCGGCCACGTCCAGACGCCTTCCCGACCGCTCCGTACCGACTGTGCTTGTTTTATGTTATTTATTTGTTTTTTTTCTACTTCTTGTGCACAAAAGTCACCGGGTTTAGTTACCTATGACAGTAAAACACTACTGGAAATAGGAAATCAGATTTCACTCTTATTTTCGACTGATTTTAAGCCTGACCCGTCGTGGCCGTCTGAGATACTACGAGGCCCGGACGAGAACAATGGACGCGACGCTGACCCGAGGCGCAGAACAAAGAAGCGCCGGGGAAAACGTGGCGGCGTCCGCAACAGAATGAGAGAACGAGCTCATCGAACACCACTACCGAGTATCTTGCTGGCTAATGTTCAGTCACTGGACAAGAAGTTAGACGATCTACGGGCCAGAGTTACTTTTCAACGCGATATGAGGGACTGTAACATGCTGTGCTTTACTGAAACATGGCTGACCCCCACCGTGCCGGACCGAGCTGTTACGCCGTCGGACTCATTCTCTGTGTTCCGCATGGACAGAACGGCAGAGTCCAACAAGGCTAAAGGTGGAGGAGTGTGTTTCATGACTAACAACAAGTGGTGCGACGCACGGAGTGTTTCTACTCTCTCCAGCCGCTGTTCGCCTCATCTGGAATACCTGAGCATTAAGTGTCGCCCCTTCTACCTGCCTCGCGAGTTCACCTCGGTCATCGCCATGGCGGTCTACATCCCACCCCACGCGGACACAGGTACAGCTTTATCCGAACTGCACGATGTGTTGTGTGCGCTCCAAAACAAACACCCGGACGCAGCGCTCATTGTAGCAGGGGACTTTAATAAGGCGAATCTCAGACAAGTCATGCCGAACTTTTATCAACACGTTACATGCCCGACAAGAGGAAACAACACACTGGACCACTGTTACACGCCGTACAAGCATGCGTACAAAGTTTCTTCCCAGCCGGCTTTCGGAAAATCTGACCATTCCGCCTTTTCCTCATACCGGAATATCAACAAAGCTTTCGTCGTGAGGCTCCGGTCATGAGGGAGGTGCAACGCTGGTCTGCCCAATCAGAGGCTACGCTGCAGGACGCGCTCGATGACGTAGACTGGGACATGTTCCGAGCCTGCGCAGAGGACATCAACGAGTTTGCGGATGTAGCAGTTAGCTTCGTTAGCAAGCTTGCGAATGAAGTCATCCCCACGGTGAGAGTTAAAACCTTTCCTAACCAGAAGCCGTGGGTGGACAGATCGATTCGCGCTGCTGTGAACGCCCGGACTGCTGCTTATAACGCCGCTCTCACTACCGGCGATTTGAGCGCTTATAAAGCAGCCTCCTACGAACTTCGCCGCCAGATTCGAGCTTGCAAGCGCAATTTCAAACAGCGGATCGAATCAAAATTTCATCAGGGTGACGCACGAAGCTTGTGGCATGGACTACGCACTATTACGGACTATAAAGCTAAAGACACCGCGACGATCGGCGCCGACTCTGCATTTGCCAACGAGCTGAACGAGTTCTACGCCCGCTTCGAGGTTAGCCAGGCGGCTACTGCTACCAGCCGGCCGGCGACCGAGGACGGTGACGTCATCAGCATCGCAGAGCACGACGTCCGCGCGGCGCTGAGGAGGGTGAACACCAGAAAGGCGGCGGGTCCAGACGGCATCTCCAGGCGCCTGCTGCGCTGACCAACTGTCAGGTGTGTTCACTGCCATCTTCAACGAGTCTCTGGCGAAGTCTGTGGTCCCCACCTGCTTCAAGAAATCCACCATCGTCCCCGTGCCCAAGAACAACAAACCTTCATGCCTGAATGACTACCGCCCTGTTGCACTGACATCGGTAGTTATGAAGGTGTTTGAAAGACTGATCAAGCACATCATCTCCTCCTCCATCCCAAGCACCATGGACCCACTCCAGTTTGCCTACCGCTCTAACCGATCTACAGAGGATGCCATCTCCCACGTCCTGCACACCTCCCTCAGCCATGTGGACAAGAAACAGGGTAACTATGTGAGATTGCTGTTTATCGACTTCAGCTCAGCATTCAACACAATAGTGCCCTATAGACTGTTTTACAAGCTGAGAGACCTAGGACTCAACACCCGCTTGTGCACGTGGGTGCTGGACTTTCTCACAGGCAGATCTCAGGTGGTGCGGGCAGGCAGGTCTGTCTCCAACAGCATCACCACCAACACAGGGGCTCCTCAGGGGTGTGTACTTTCTCCGCTGTTGTACTCACTATACACTTCGGACAGTGTGGCCGCTCATGACTCCAACAACATTGTTAAGTTTGCGGACGACACAGTGGTGTTGGGGTTAATCTCCAACAACGACGAGACGGCCTACGTGGACGAGGTGGAGAACCTGGCACTCTGGTGCCAGGAAAACTGCCTCCAGCTGAACGTCAGCAAGACGAAAGAGCTGGTGGTGGACTTCAGCCGGGGACAGCGCAACTACAGACCCCTCACCATCAACGGTGCTCCGGTGGAGAAGGTGTCCTCGTTCAAGTACCTTGGTGTTCACATCTCTGAGGACCTGACATGGGCTGGACATATCAATGTTCAAGTCAAGAAGGCAAAGCAGCGTCTGTATCACCTTCGGAAGCTGAGAAAGTTTCGGGTTTCCCCTGCTGTTCTAAAAGCTTTCTACTCTGGTGCTGTGGCGAGCATCATTACCCAGAACATTTTGTCCTGGTATGGGAACAGCTGTGTTCAGGACCAGAAAGCCCTCCAGAGAGTGATCCGGGCAGCGGAGCGCTGCTGCACGTCACCTCTCCCTTCCCTGCAGGACACTTACTCCAAGAGATGTAAGAACAGGGCAATCAGAGTTTTAAAAGACTCATCTCACCCAGGAAACAGGCTTTTTCATCTTCTGCCATCAGGCAGAAGGTTCCGCACCATCATGGCCAAAACAGAGAGACTCAGGAGGAGTTTCTATCCTCAGGCCATCCGTTTCCTCAACCAGGACATGCCTTTCTAGGTCTCAGTTCTTTATATGCTGCTAATACATACCTCGCTGTTACAATAACTTATACTGTAAATGTCCATGCTATTACATGCTGCTATTACATACCTCATATCGTTGTTACGATAACTATACTGTAAATGTCCATGTTATTATATGCTGCTAATACATACCTCTTATTGTTACGATAACTTATACTGGTTGCCACTTCATTGTCACATGCTCTACTCTGCTATGTACAGTGCACTTGGCACTTTAAAAAATCATCTCTTTGCACCTGTCCTGCCCTAGCACATTTACAATTTTTACAATGTTTACATTCTCAGGTTTGCACATTTAACTTTATTTAACTTTATGTTCCTTATGTTCCTTATTGTATAATATATAGTTTTATTTTTGTCCTGTTACCCCAGCCTCCGTATTTAAGTTAGTATTTATGTTTGTAAGTTTGTATTGCGTCTCTATCTTCCTTGTCTATTGCACAGTTAAAAGAGCGGATCAGGATACATTTCACTGCTTGTTGTACCTGTATAACTTGCACGTGACAAATAAAGAATCTTGAATCATTAGCACACTGTCTAAACTGGCTAAACCTTATCCTGTTATGGCTATTTTGGGATTTAGCAAGTTAGTGAATAGTAACATAGCGAAACCTAGCTTTCTAGGTATACACTACCGTTAAAAAAGGGGAAATCCTCTGGTTCTCCATGGAAACACACACAAAATTAGTCTGAATAAGATATACTCCAATTGAGCAGGACATGCAGACATTTACAGCATTTAGCAGACGCTCTTATCCAGAGCGACTTACATTTCCTAATTTTAGGGACAGTTCCCCTGAGAGCAACTTATAGTCTTGCTCAGGGACCCAATGTTGGTAACGCCAGAGGCCGGATCTGAAACCACAACCTCTTGGTCCAAAGGTGGGTGTCCTACCACTAGGCCACCAACACCACAGACAGACAGAGACAGAGTTAGAAAGGAAAGCCATCACAAGATGCTACACCGCACCCTGTGCACAGCAGTTGATTGGGGCCAGTCATCCTACAACAAGATAATGACCCGCAAAATTTAAAGAATAAGTGGTCGGCACAGTCTCCGCTAACCCATCTTGTGGGAGATGCTCAATTTCCTATTCCTATTCAGAGTAATTTCATGTGTATTTCCATGGAAAACAAGAACACTTCCAAGTGATCCAAACTTCTGAGCAGTAGTGTTCATAGAAAACTATAATAGTAATAATCATGACTCAGCATAGTAGGTAACCTAAATTATTAGGTGTGCAAAATAAAAACGGCTAGATAATGGGACTCCAGAACTCCAGGAGTGATTTCTATCGCTTTAAGAGAAGGCATGAGGAAGCCAGTTATTACCTGGTCATACCAGCCCAGACTGGAAGGCACCACTCTGTGTTGGAGCATGGCTCCTCTAACCCCAACAGCAATCAGATACTCCTGAATAACAGACATTATGTCAAGTTAGTTGTTTACACTCACGTTAGAGTACAATTTTAAGAAACAGCTGATACAAGTTGATAATATAATTAACATTAAGGTACGAATTTGAGACTGTAAAAGAAAACAAATTGAAAAGTCCTTTAAAAAAATAATGTGAAACAATGAATAATTGGTGTTTGACTGTACAATATTATACAGACCAACAGCTCTGGCTTAGGTTTTTAATTGCCCACTTTACTGGCAGCTGGCTCATACGTTAATCATAGACACCTTGACGCTACGCTCTGCGCTGTGAGAGGAGATTTTGAGTGCCAGGGCCAGCATGCTGTGCGGCTCTGGGCTCAGCCCCTCAGATGGAGATGCCTTCTCTGCAGCAGATTCACAGGTGTACACCGCAGGCTCCAGCCAGTGAGGTCGTGTCCTGCAAGGCAGCTTCACATCCCAGGTGGCAACAGCTCCATCTACAGTACCTAAAAACAGTCAATTCCATTTTACTTCACAATTGTGGCAAAGAACATATCCCACAAGAGAATGATCTTCACAGAGGAGTCCGAGTGCCACATTTAGTTACCGTGGTGACAGAGACAGACGCTGGAGGTGTGGAAGCAGACATAGTGTTGGTCCTTAAAGCCCTCATACTGCGTCACTCCGAACACGACACCATTCTTCACCTCAATCCAGAACTCGCCATGCTTATTCTCCAGCACACTTTTGTCTTCTTGCTGCTCCAGTACAGATGTGACAGAGACTGTGAGCCTTTCTGATACACTGAGGATGTTTCAACGATGCATTCAAGTAATGAGCACATATTACAAATACCAAATTGTGTATGCAAACTGAACATAGAAAATATTAATTGTAATACTACTGGAACCCTAGAGATCAAAATCAAATCCAGACGACTGACCTTAGACTCTGTGTGCAATGCTACCAGGCAGTGATTGACAGACAGGAGGACAGAAAACAGGCTCTGTGAGTTCTTAGGCTGCATTTTATTCTTCTTCTTTCTCGTGTTTCTGTAGCCTAGGTCAGCTGGGGTGTAGTACTGAAGAGTTTCCTCTTCTGAACCACTGTCTTCTTCTAAAGTTACACAACATCACAAGATGAGAGAAAGTACATCAAACAATACTACTACTAGAAAAAGGTATGTGTCACATATCTGCTAGGGGTGTACAAAAAAATTGTATCGAATCGCAATTATTTTTTTGTTGATTCAAAATTGATTCATGCATTAAAAAAAAACGGATTCATATTTGTGACCCTCCACGGCAAAACCAGTTGGGAGACGAAGATGGATTCCGGAGAAATATCTTCACGCTAGTCGACCAGTGGATTTACCGTAAATATTGAAGTAGAGCGGTCAAAACACAAACTTTTAACATTCTGCTGAAATTGAATTCCTCACCTCAAGAAAGTCACGTTTTTAGGATGGAAAGGGTAAGTTTTTCAGCCAAATTTATTCACAACAGTACAGTATAGACCTTCCACTGTTTCAAAACACTAAAAACAAAAAATCCAAAATTTTACCCCACGCAACATAAACGCTCGTTTTTCTCGGAAACCTCCGTTGCGACAAGCGACTGGTTTTGCCATGGAGGGCCACATTTTTCATCTAACCTAGTTTACTTTTTCTCCAACACAAGTTCAGTTTGTCCATCCTATAGATAGCACAATGTTCAAGTCGGACGAGAATGACCTCCTTCGCGTGAGCAGTCAGCATGCGTACATAAGCATTACATTTAGTAAATTACATTTGATTCAGTGTGATTTTTGTTGATCTGCCACAGTTAAATGGGAAAAGTAACTTGTGAATTTTTTATGAATCACAAATCAATCGAAACTGAATCGAATTGTGAGATTTTTTGAACTGTGCACCCCTATTATCTACCAGTATCTTTATTGTTATATCTTGGTCGTAGTGGAGAAGTAAAGAGAGCAAATAAGATGTCAACTAAGACAATGCTACAGATACAGCAGCAGGGGAACATACCCTCAGGACCAGTGGATCTGAACTGGCTAAAGCTGTCTTTGCCGTAGGTGCTGATGAGCTGGCTGGCAACAGAGAGCCCCACTCCATATGGCATGTTCTCCACCGTCTCAACTGGAGATGGAGCAGTCGGCTCCCAAAGCAACAGGTCATTGTTAATCCTGGCAAAGAATGGAACATTATTTTAAACACTATTTTTACCGCTGGATTTTGTTAAGTTAAAAGCGGGGAAAATACAATGTGATGGTTTGAGTACCTGTTGTGGAGCTTCTCATAGAAAGACTTGTTGGGAAATGACAGTTGCACATTAGGGAAAAACAGCTCAAGGATGTAACGGGAGTTACTTATTGTCTTTTCCTGGAATTCGGTCATTTCCAAAACATCTCCCGGAATGACCATCTAAAAAGAACAGAGAACTGAAATCATTAAAGGAAGTTACAGTCGAGGAAGAGAGAGATTAACTCAAAAGAAGACAAATATAGATAAGAAATATAAATATAATATTTGGTAAATATTGTAAGCATTTGTGAATATTTCACCTCCTCATTCTCATACATGACTCGGCGTGAGGAGAAAGGAGAGGGCTCGGGTTTGCCAAAATCGCACACATCTTTCAAGGAGTGGGCAGCCCCTTCCTCCTCCTCCTCTTCCTCCTGTGAATGTCCTTCAGCTCCTTCCTCCTCCTCCTCTTCAGTAGTAACCCTTTCTAGGATGGAGTGCACAGCCATGGGATTCACCTTTAGCACCACCCTGAACAGGAGAGAAAGAAATACAGTAAATAAAAAAAATAAATTATATTAATTGCTCAATATTTATTTGACCACAGCTTCACAGGGAGCCACTCCTTGGATAGAAGCGTACCTGGGCCAATCAAATTTGCCACTATCAGAAGACGTCATGTTCTCCTCCAAAGCATGTGACACACGTAAGAATTTGGCTGCAGAATGATCTTTATCATTTTGGAATGTACCTGAGGCAAAACAAAATATGACATGACACAAAAGATCATGATCAATATCTGCATTGTTCAATGTAACCGGATTTTCCTATTAATAGAAAATGTCTACTATTAGACTTAAATACTTAAAATGGTCAAATGAGAGGGCACGACAGTGCCTAACAGTATAATTACTAATTACTATTTTAATTCAAGTTCTAATTCTCTAAATTCACAGTCATGTTCATTGTCAGTACAATCTTTGCATTACTGTGGTTCTTACCACTGAGCTCTCTAAATGTGAGCTCCATTTTGGTCTGCTCTGGAGAGCTGCCGCCAACAAACTCTGTCTTGAGCTCCAGGTCCTCCAGCTCCAGACGCAGCACCTCCTTCTGCAGAGATTTCTTGAACCAGGGACCTCTCTCCTGGTCTGAGCGCAAGTCAGGGATGGGGAATCGTACCACCAGCACCAGCTGAGGGGCATTCACTGAAACAGACACCAGGCAGTGCGCTGGGCTGCGGCTGTCTTCCAGAAAAACTTCTGCAAATGCCTTATGCTGGAGGGTAACACACATATATATATATATATATATATACACATCAGCACACATAATTACACCAAAAACATATATAACTAAGGGATTTCATAGAACAGATGCTGATAAAGTAGTGGCTTACAAGGCTGACATGCTTGTTGTAGGAGGTGTACATGTGTGAGGACATGGTTTCAGTGGTGACCAGCTTCTGGGGCTGGAGCAGAGAGTTGAGACGGTCCACAATGCTGATGTCACACTCAGACTGTGCATTACCTAGCTCTACTTTAAACTCTGCTTTACGAGGCATAGCGCTCAGACGCATCTGCCCGCCCTGAAAGCAGAAAGACCAGTGTGTATACACTGAATCATACTATCCAAGCATAAAAAAATTATAATGAATTAATCATCAATTAGGTACCATCTCGTTTCATGTCCTTATCCTGCATCAACATTTGACTCAAGTTGTCAGTTATTGTTAAGAAGGTTTTGATTGCTACTCACCTGCGAGCCTCTGCGTTCTGTCAGCTTATAGAGCACATGGAGACAATTTTGACTGGGTGACTCACCACCAGGCATGTCAAATGTTAGAAGCTGGAATTCAACACAGAGAAAATGTAGGGGGGTAAGAATTCCCACATTCCTAAATATATGATAATGCCAAGAAAAAAGGTCTGTCAGGTGTCATTAGACCATTTTGTATTTTAATCATTAAATGTATTCAAATTAGGTTTGAATTAATTGCCCATTTGTACTGTTTTGTGGGTCTGACAAACTTGAAAAAGTATTCTGATTTTATATCATCTGAGCAAATTAAAATACAACTGGTGAAGTGCAAAAAAGTATGTAGAAAATCTCAAATGATTTAGATGAAACCGGCCACGATATGTAAGCAGTTCTCTGAAGATGATTAGATCACCTCTGTGTACTGAGCTCCACTCTGTGCACTGCTGTTGGGATTGTCTGTGGGAAAGAGGCATTCCAGCAGCTCCATACGGTTCAAGGACAGATCTGTACTAAGACTGCGGGCACTGGAGCTCTGACAGTGCTCATAAGTCACCTTCAACCCCTGACCAATGAATCTACAAAAGAAAACAAAAGCATTATGACAATGGAGGTTATAGTCTGTCTTTCAATCTGGCACATGATCCCTGAATAACAAAATCCCTGAATACACAGTATGTAACTTTAAAGTTGAGAAGAGGTGCTGACAGTCTCACCTGAGGTGGTCATGTGGGCAGGCCTGGTCAAAAACAGCTTGTGACTGGAGGAACCCTCCTATATGGAGTCGATCGATGCTCATTATTCTGAAAAACTCAGAGGCCATTGGTGCCAGGGGGCTGAAGATGGAATCTGGTGGTGGAAGTGGGTCGATGTGGAGCACAGACAGGCAGATATTGCCCACTGACAGCCTGAAGACCAGCTCAGGCCGAGACTCATCACAGTGGCCCTTTGATGGATGAGCTAGAGACATGAACAAGCTGGTCATGACTTGGCACACTGAACAATATAAACTCTTTTATCATTCTCAGAAACAGAAAGCCTGCCCAAGGAGTGCAGATGAATACTAGCTTAGTATTCATATGTCATTTAACATTTCAATATGTTAAATATTTTGTAGTAATGCATGAGTAACTTTAAATGTTGTTCCCCCCACCTTTTTAATTATTTTTATATGTTTAGTTGTTCCTAATTTGTTATTATTTCATTGTGCTTATGATTCATTTCATTTATTTTCATATTAAGCATTGTTGTTGTAGTAGTAGTAGTAGGCAAAGTGTCAAGTGAATCAGGTGAACAGTGATCAGTTTTCAAACTAACACTTACAAGTTTGTCTGAGCAGCTTATGAGAGTCTCTGGAGAACATTGGTGTCTCTTGAGTCTGTTTTTCACTTTGCTTGGGCACATCCTGGCACTCATCCCACACAGTCTGAGGGAAACATTCCAATAATAATGCAACATGTTTCTTTGTTATTGATACAGAAGAGCACTGCTACCTAGTACAGAGGTCAACAGTGGCTGAATATGCTACTCACCACCACATTGCCAGAGGGTGACTCTCCTAGGGAAGTGGAATAGTTGCTGTTAAGAGACAGGTCCAAATCTACTGTTGGTGGATCCCCAAGAGGAGGCAGAGATGACAGACTATGTGACATGTCCATGTCAGCCATGGAGAAGAAAACATCTTCTGTTTGAACAACAGCAAAAGAAACTAAAAGTAAACATATAATGTGAACTATCTGAAAGCAACTAATAATAAGGTAAAAAAGCTAAAAAGAGAAAATTAAGCCATAGCTGACCTCTGCTTGACACTGTTCTGGTGGTCTGACTTTCTTGGAACAAGTCCTGTTCAGTTCCAGCAGTTGCTGGCTCCTTTTTTAAGCAACGGTTAAGCTCCATGTGAAGGCGATACTCATCTTCTTGCTGCATGGGCCGACTCTTTCTGTCCTTAGCCAAGCCAGACCATTCCTGACCTGCTGAATAAAGACATGCAGGCAGTTATTCACCAAGGTCCATTTTTACATATATACAAGTTATTTACAATATCACAGAATGTATTGCATTATCACAGTTCTTGAGGCTGTCACCTGTGATAGAAAATACTCCAAACATATCCAGCAGCAGATGAACTTGTCGCGGTGAGAGCAGCATGATCAATGAATCAATGTGTCCATCAATGTTCAACTGAGAAAAAGACGAACCTCATCATCGTCATAACTTCTCACACCAACATGCACAGCAAATATTTAGGTTATCAGAAGTCAGAAGCAAATCAGAAGTCATAGATATCCAATATTTGTCATGCTTATATCTGCTGATGCCGATACCGATGCTGATAAATGAGGACGGCAGAATCGGACGCGAGCACAGGCAGATTTCAGCACGTAAAGATATTTTGCTTGCCAAAGTTCCATTGCATGCTCAGAATTTTGGCACAAAATAGCGCCATCGAGTCGAGGAAGGGCGGAGCATTTCCAGTGGGGATGCACCGATTGATCGGCCAGCGATCGGAATCAGCTGATTTTTGGCCTGATCGGCCAATCACTCACACGTATTGCCAATTTCAAACCGATCTTGCGTATGCGCATTACTTGCAGCACAGCCACGCGCACATTCAGGCAGCGTTCACATGTATCTCAACGGAGGCGTTTCTCCGTTCACTTTGAATGGGGTGACATCGTGCGGCGACAAAATGAATTTTGGGTGCGTGAGTATGGCGTCACATCAATGCCAAAACTAGAGCGCGCAAAATGGCTTGCCGCAAAAAATTTGCGGGCGTAAATTTCAAAGTCGTGCGCGCAAATGTGAAACTCAAGAGCACAAAATCAAGAATTGAGTGCGCGGTTGTGATAATATTGCGCGCGAACTGTATTTTTCCTCTCGCGAATGTCTTTTTTCCTCTCGATGTGTTAAATGTCCACGCGCGGAGTAGATTACCGACGAGCGGCTTTTTTGCTCGAGTGAGATTTCTGCGCGCGCGCGGTTTGAGAGGGGGCGGGTTTCGGCAGTTTGGGGGCGGGGTTTTGGCAGTTTCTGCCTGCGAATCCTATTGGCTGATGGCTCTTGGTTTTGTGATTGACTGCACACTACAGACAGTTTTTACAGAAAAACTAAAGATGACGTAGAAAGAGGAACGGCGACAGATAGATCAAACACAAGTTATAGTTTATCAACCTTATAATTATAATTTAATAGTTAGGTCTTACACGTTTAATAAACACACAATCACTGGCTCCTCTTGCCCACTTATCTGTCCCCAATTCAACATAAACACAGATGGACAAGTCAATCACTAGATAATCAGCCGTTTTCCATAGTTGAGGATACAGGCTTCAGAAATCTGATAAATCACCTCTGCCCAAAATACACAATGGCAAGTAGGCGATACTTTTCGGACGTCAAGTTATTGGAGTTGTTACATTTTACGTTTTACGAGTTACACTTTACTTATTTAAATTTATAACGAAAATCTGTTATGAAAATAAAGCATTACATAAAGAAAATTAGATTTTTGTTTGTATTTGCTGTAGAGCTGCCACTACTATATGTCACTATTATAAAAGTAGCTAGTAAACAGGGAAAGTAACTACCGCGTTACATTAAAAAAGTTGAAACCCATTTTTTTTGTGTCGATGTCATCGACTACTTGCAGCAGCCCTAATTTTCTGTTATCTGGGAAAAAAATCGGTATCGGAAAAATCGGTATCGGCCCATCACACTTACAAAAAAAATCGGTAATCGGAATCGGCCAAGAAAATTGCAATCGGTGCATCCCTAATTTCTAGCGTAGTGCTCAACATTTTTTTAAAAAGTCCACTCCCGCCCTTTGTAGTGTACCAGGTCAAATAGTGCGTGTGAGCCTCCATGTGCACTACCTAGTGTGTAGAGAACTGTTAAGCTACAACCCTGGCTATTTCCTGAGATGCATACTACCACATAGAAAAGTATGATGAGAGCGCTCAGGACACAGCCCATGCGAGCTCAAATTCACTAAGTGAGGCAAATACGCAATTTAGTTAGCAAAATATTTTTTGCGCGTGCAGGCAGAGTTGATCGTGAAAAGAAAAGAGATTTGCCTTATGAATGTTCAACTGCTTACTTTGACACCAAAAAACGCTACACAATTTAAGACAGAAGGCACAGGCCGTATAAAATCCAACCTCAAACTCTGGACATGCCTGGCACAAGCGCTACCTTTTCGATAGAATAAATACGCATACAGATATTGACTGAAAATATTGGGCAAATCTAAGCATCAGTCCAATGCCAATGACTTTTAAAAAACCACTTATTGGCTGATTCTGATATGATTGCAATATCATTGTGCATCCCTGGTTCCTTATATGAGGAATCTAAAAATGCTAAAAGAGGACAATAAGATACAGGAAGAATAATAAAAAGGTTTTAGAATTGTACATAGCTTCAGACCTTTGCTCCGGGCATTGCTTCATTTTGCTTCAGCACCAGGGACAGCTCCAGTCTGCCAGTCAAGCTGCCCACCTGCACCGGTTCAAATGGGGTGCTGGCACACAACGGCTCTGTGAACTGTGGGTGGGGCTCACAGATGATTTTTGGATTCCAGCTTGGGGACAGTTTAGGCTCAGTTTCCTATAGTTGCAGAAAGTGAAACCGTGGAACATATGAAAAAGAACTACAACTGAATTATGAAGACGGGTTTACACTGAACTACATATAAACCAAGCGACTATAGAATTATCAATAAGTGAATTAAAAAATTTGACACTAGTAAATGTTAGATTACATAATAACTGGAAAAATACTCACCGACTGAGTTGGGGACGATTTGATGCTTCTCCGGGATGTTTCTGAAAATTCATCCCAAAATACAGTGGCGCCTTCCATGACCAAGTTTTTATGTGCAAAGGTGGTGGGTTGGTGAATGTTCACCTCTTCAGCAGCCTCATCACAGTAAACAATCCTGAGAAACCAAGGCAAAAGTGCCAATTTGGATATTCAAACCTCTAAATCAATTTCAGGAAATCAGAATGAATGGACCAGAAAATATACTTTAAAATCATTTTGTTATTAAAACTTACTTATTAATTCGTATTTCAAGGGCAATGCCAGTTTTGGAATTTTCTGGAACATGTTCAATCCTGAGGACTGTGTCCAAAAATGTCACCTTGACTCTTCTCAAAACTAAAGGAAGGAAAATGAAAAGAAGTCATTAGCATTAATGGCAACTAAGACTATCCAAGAATCTCATATTGAATTAATTAAGTCGGTGTCAAACTTTTCTTGGGTGTCTATCATTAAGTTAGTTTACTTTATAATACTGTTACGATACTGATCAAATGTACCTGTTTCTATTGTTTCAGCAAACTTCTCTAGACCCTCCAGAGGTTGGAAGCTCTCTCCAAGATCGTCAGTGAGTCTCTGACTGAGACATTCCTTTGCCAGTTGCATACTGCTGGTCATAAAACTAGACCAGTACATAGGCTCCATACCTGATGCTGATATATACACAAATAGAAACATTTATATCAAGTTTATATCATATAATAAATACACTATTAAGATTATTCATGTGGATCTCCTTACTCATGCGAGGTCTTGGCCTGAAAACCATCTTCAGGCCTTTCACTTCTAATGTACAGTTATCCTGGAGTAGTGAGGCCCATGGAACAGTCAGGGATATGGCCTGGATGAATCCTTCACTCACTTCAAATGGAACATCCACTGATTCCAATATCTCATTTAATGACTGTAGGAACACAAATGATTGGAACATAGTAATGCTGCTATCAAGTATAAAAACTGGATGTAGAATCCCTTTAACTACCCATTACTTAAAAACGGTAGATACATTTTCAGCCTCACTGTCTCATGGGTACTTACCCACTTGTCCAGGGCCACTTGCGCAAGGGAACCTGTTCCTAGGTAGAGGTCCAAACTGAGCTGATCTAAATTTAGTTTTTCCTCCAGGAAGTTGCCCAAGTACCTATGTAGCAGGTACCTGCAGGCTCGTTTTTTAATGGACTCAGAAAAGGGCCACGGCATTTTGTCTGTTTTCTCCTACTCCACTTCAGATGAGAAGAACTCAGACTGTACTTCCATGGAGCAGACACGATACTATAATGCTTGATTTGAGGTGTGGCATTTTCCTTATCATTCTGTAGATTATGACAGGCCCAACAGCTTCAGTTGTTTAATGTTGTAGTGTGGAATAATGTGGCACAACACTCCCAAATAGTCAAGCTGGAAAAGTCCTGTAAAAACAAGCAGGGAACAAAAACTCTTAACCTTAAAATATTAAAATGGTCTATTTTTTATTCATGAGATTATCTATAATAAAGTTTTATTCAAACCAGTTAAATAAAGTAACCTTATACAGTAGCATCGCATTATCACTCTCAGCCAATTCACTCTCAGACAGCCTGCTGCAACATCAATCTGCATATCTTCTTGCTTGCATGGTTTGTAATAAAATGAAGGCTACATTTCTCTAAAGAACTCCAACTCCAAAACTGCAGTGATAGATACCCTATGTTCAGCAGTGTCCTACCCCTGCAGTGTAAAAACTTTGGCTAAAGACCCACCTCTTCAAACCGCACTTAGGTAGGGTGACCAGAATTAAGTTTGTGGGGTTGTGCCAGTCCACTCCGCTGGTGGCAATTCGTCCACTTACAGTATGTACTTTGCCCTCCCCCTACTCACTACCAATTAGGGCTGCAACAAATGACTATTTTTGTAATTGAGTAATCTATCGATTGTTTTATTGATTAATCGAGTAATCTGATTTTTTAAAATGTAAATAAAAATGACAATACATTTGTTATTAGGCTTATTCTAGTGTGAGTAGAAGTTAGTCGTATATGCGTTATGTTGTTGTATTTAATTGAAAATGAAGAAACGTGAAGTTCAAGGGTCATTTTGAACCAATTTGGCCAATAAAATGAGTTGCTTTTGGCATTTCTGGAAGAGAACACAATCCCCCGCGCACGCCTCGGAGCCGCGTCACAATAAAGGGTTCAGCGCGTTCCGGAACGAACTATGAAAAAAAATCAATGGGAAAATCTTAATAAATGTCTGTATTGTGAGTGGAACGCTGGTTGATGTGGTTATTTATCAGCTAAAATATGGGTTTTATCTGTGATAAAGGGGATGTTTTGACGGAAACGGAGCGTTTTAGCGAGTAATGGCGCTTACAAACACAGCGTGCGTGTTTACATCGCAAAAAAAAGTTATTTATGCGTGTTATGCATTTACTTCTGTTTTTGTGCACGGAATATCTCACAAATACGTTCACACACAGAGGGATCTATTCTCGCCTTGATCGCGCCACTGAAAATATTGTGCGTCATTAATAAGCGTCTGTGTGAAACACAAGCGGCGCCTGCTGTAGCCATTTAAATGACTTAAACGAAGCTTCGATTCTAGAAAAATTGCCTCGACCATTTTTTTGTATTCGAATTATTCGAGTTATTCGAATAATCGTTTCAGCTCTACTACCAATCGGTTCATGCAGTAAGGATATAAGAAAAGCAAGTGGAAGTGAGTAATGGGAGGCAAAGTAACTAGATGGGAAAGCTCCAGGGAAACACAACACAAATCCAATGTAAGAATGTTTGAGGCTGAGGTGGAATGAAATTTTAGTGAATCCAAATGCATTTTTTAAGTCTTAAAAAGAAAAATGTCCTAGGAAAAGAGGACGTCTGGTCACCCTAACTTAGGGGACTAACTGCAGTTCTTACTAACTCATTTAAAATATACTAAAAAGAGCTGTGTCTCTAATGCAGTAGGTGTATTACGTGTGGCTGCCATCGGGTCTAACATTTGTGTGCTCTTGAGGATAATAATGTGTACTCCGACAGGGTTCGGGGGATAATAATCAGACCATGGGGTCGTACCATCTCTTGGGACCTTGAGCAAAATGCTTAACCCTAAAGTCGCTCAGAGTAATTAAGAAATGGAAGTATTCAGGAAATATACTCGGGATACATGCGACTGCTAAATGTAAATATGTATTTTAGCTGTCTTTTTGGAAATCGACTAAAGTTATTAAATTTAAGGATGAGGACGAATTATTACACTATTTCGATGGCATGCAAATTTCTGACACCTCGGGACTTTGAAAGGTTGCGTTAATTAAAATTGAGCCAGTTAATATTTAAACCGTAGCTAACCATAGATTGGAAATGAGGTGTCAGAACTAGCGAAGGTAGCTACGCTTAGCCACTGAGCACTAGCAGAGTTTGGATGCTGCTTAGAGAGATACTGAGCCGGCTATATGAACAAACACACGCTGACAGATGTGGCTCTATGACAGCTACAAACCGGCGTTTGCGCAACTTGTCCCGGACAGAACTCTTAAAATTAAGCACAGGGTCTGCGTGCCTCTCTAAACGAAACAAAACACTGTTCTTGCCATACACAGTCAATAAATTACAGCTTGCTCAGTCATCAACTCCTTCAGTATTCCATTAGCGGGCAGGCTAACTTTAGTTAGCTGGCGCGCTAGCTAGCAAGTTAGCATGCTACAAAACAAAATCCCTCATAGGAAGCTCTAGCTGCAGCTATCGTGCTCAACTTAAGTTGTTGCTGTTTTAACGTTAAAACGTAAAATTAGAGACTGCGTTGTTGGATAAAAGGCAAAGTGGTTGTCGCCCTGGCGCCACAGCAGCATCACTCACCTCATATTTGGATGTAGCCGATGGTGTTTACAAACAGGTTTATGACTGCGCACTCTTGAGTCTGACTAGTCTGCCGCACATCACACGGTCAAGGCCGACAGATCGCGCTGCGTTCACAATGAGCAAATTTGCGCAGCCTACCAAAATGGCACTGAAAAACGTAGAAAAGCGGGCGGTACCGCATTTATTGATTCTATTAAATATTTGGTATACTGACCCAGTGTGTATATATACACTGGTATATATATATATATATATATATATATATATATATATATATATATATATATATATATATATATATATAGATAGATAGATAGATAGATAGATAGTAGAATGGGTGTTTCCTTTTCTTATCAGCTCATTAACCTGTTTCTTGAATTTTGAATCCTTTGAATCTGAGTATTCTGATGATCGAGATGATGATTGTTATTATCTTCACCATCATTCATACACCTTTAGGTGCATATACCTATCATCCAAAAAGGAAAGATCCTTAGTTTATATCAGACTTGAATATACAATCTCTATTCTTAAGCCACACCTATTTGTTGTACAACCTTAACATACTAAAGAATGAATTTGCAGTAGGGCTGCACACAATTGTTCGAAACACTCACATTGTATTTTTTCCTGTAATATCGTGATATTAACATACATAACATTTTAACCATTTTAACCAAATAACCTGAATTGCTCAATTTGAAAAATAACTGAGCGATTTTGTATGGGAGTGGATTTTGATTCAAATAATTTGAATAGCAAAAGCTAAAAATACATGTAACTCTTTACTATTTCTTTATTACAATAACCACGAAAGGAGTTTTTAAAATTGTGTATATATACATAAATATTTGATCGCTTTAATGACGAATCACAAAATTAAAAACATAATGGATCTATGCGACGCAATTAAGTGCTACTTACTGAAACAACTCATTCTAAACACTGATGTCGATTAACGAGACCAAGGTTTCGAGTCACATTTGGCCTTCACTTGCAGAAACTAGTGCGCACCGCGAGAGAAAAATCTGCGAACGACAGTGTTGTCTGTGAACACGCCCAAAATTTGCCGGCATGAGCCGGAAGTGTACCGCTGAACTACCCCCGGAGGAGGTTTGTTGCTAACAAAAATAAATAATGAGTACAACTTCGTAACCACGTGAAAGTGAAATTAAGATCCGGCAAGATAACAGTGCATTGTGTTGTTTAAAATGTGTCTTCGCCTTAAAACACGTTTTCTTTGTTACCTCGATATCTGTCTCGCGGTGGTATTAGCGTTAGCTGTTTAGCTTACATAACATCGCTGTGTAATGTTCGAGCGGTGTGTTTTTCCGCATTTAGACAGTTTTATTTATAACGTTGATCATATGTGTATAACTTCTTAATTGCACAATTGCTATTACCTCGATTTCTACTTCATATAGCTTCGTTTTCTGAAAGTGTTATTTCGTGCTCTCTCTTCGCCATCCGGCTTACTTTAGCCAGCGAGCCCAACGTTAGTTGATTGCGTCATATTTTTTCTTCTCGAAGCCGCGCACCGGCTGTTTACTAAATAGCAGTCATCTAAATACCAATTAACACGTTAGTTTGGCGTTCAGGGCATGGAAGTTGACTGTCAGCAGGAGGAACTGCCGAAGTCTTCGTATGAAGAGCGCTGTGTTGAACTCGGGGGCGGTAAAGACATGCGGCTGGAGGCTGAGGCGGTGGTCAGCGACGTGCTCTTTGCTGTGAGCGACATGTACGTGTCCGAAACGCTCTCAAACGCCCTGGATGTGGCTTACATAAACGTAGAGACGCGAGAGGGGAACCGCTACTGCTTGGAACTGACTGAAGCGGGGCTCAGGGTGAGTCGGAGCCGAGTCATTCTCTCTTTTTTATTCTAATTGTATCAGCGTCGTTTGTTTGAAGTGAATTCCCGTCTGACTCCGTCCCCGCTTGCAGGTGGTTGGCTACGCATTTGATCAAGTCGACGAGGCTCAGAGCTCCCAGTATCATGAGACTGTTTACTCGCTGCTCGATTCCCTCAGCCCTGGCTACAGAGAAGCCTTTGGGAATGCGCTGCTACAACGACTTGAGAGGCTTCAGCAAAACGGACAGTGATACAATTCGGCCGCAAACCAGGAGTTCGTTTATTTCAGAACGTCTTGTGGCTCTGCTGCGCTTTTGTGCAACATTTAGCTTCAAGCATCAGTGGTGTTTTTTGCAAGACCTTATGTCCAGATTTTAGTTATGCTTTTGATTTTAAGTAGACGTCATAGACATATGCTAGTTTCCTTTACAGTAAATTGGCATTGCATTTTAATATTGTTTGAGGGAAGAGAGAGCTGTGTAAGATGGGGATAGTGGGTCTTGTTTGAAACCTAAAGTAACATGCTTCTGAAATGTTGAAAACACCCAGCATTGACTATACAGTTACACATAACACTGAGCAGTTACACAAAAATGATTGCCTGGAGGTAACTAGTAATAAACAGTCCTGAACTACTGGACCTAAAATCTTGCTGGTTCGATTGGTTCCTTAGATGCCTTACTGTCTGTTTTGAATAGATCTTGTTTAAAAAAAACATGTCTGATTATGTACCATTTTGCCTCTTGATTAATTGCAAACTCCCAATATTTTTGTCAGAGACCTTTTGGCAAAGTAAGAGTATGGACATAGGGAAACATCATATGATGTAATAATGTTACATTGTCCAAAGTGGTATTTAAATCGGTTGGTATTATGAATCCAAAGTATTAACTATTGTTTTATATCAAAACAGCTTTTGCTAATCATCTCTCCAAATGAGTTGTTTTGTTTTCAGTATAAAAATGTTCTGTGACATACTGTATGTATGGTAATTTACTTTCCAGTAGATTTTTTTCTGCGTTGCTAGCCTTTGTGAAGACGTGTAATTTTAGTAGTTGTGTGATAAACAATCTTGTAAAATGTGGGATCAAGTTTTTTTTTAACTACAGTGATCATGTGCCCTCTGTATTGCACAGTCACACTTAAGGAAGTGGAGTGGCCATTAGCTGTGATGTTTGAAGGGCTCCTTAAAGATTGCATTCCTTTCATTTTAATTAAATTGTACTGTTTTAATAAGTCGTGACAAATACCAGCTGCTTAGTGCATAAGTGTCCTCATTTTTGAGGAATAAAAAGAAGGATCAACCTTTATAACAGGTTTTTATGTATGTTAACAGTCTGAGGCAGATGAGTATGCGCTGCTGCAGTTGAATAAGGCCAATCAACAAGATTACTCATTAGCTGTGCAAATTCCATTGAATCCAAAGCCATGTCAGCTATGCCTGTAGCTTCTTCCGGTGGTTGCCCAGAAACCCAACACAAAAATAAGGATGTGTAAAGAAGCTATGACTGGACTGACTCCATGTATGCTGCCTGTGAAGTGATTGCTCATCCATGTTGCCATTGAATAAAAGCACACAAGAGACTGTAACATATGTTTGTCTCAAAATAGTGTTTACAGAAGCTGTCACCACATCACTTTTGCAACAAACTACATAACCATGGGTTTGTGTAAAATGTTATAGGCTCTTCTGTAGTAGATACAATTTCAGATTCTGTCTACCTCTACTGTATTGCCATTTTTACATCTGCTGAATTTGTAATGAACAGCATGAAATCGCATGCTGGATCAACACTAATTTACTTGAAATACTGTCAGTAAATGTTATTGTTGAAATCAAAACTACAATGTCAGATAATTATACTATTTATGTTACATTAATTATATTAATCAAATTTGTTATCACATACACCAAATTTTAATTAACACATTTTTGTTGATCTGATAAAATGATTTCACATACCAGGAGTACTAGAAACAAATACTTTGGACTTTCACCTTTACAAGAGTAAAACACGACAAACACTGACAGACGTGCAGACCTGACAAGCAAGCACAACCACTGCTTCCATAAAAAGTTCTTTATTTTTGTTACATTAGTTGATGCTTTAAGAATGAATATAATTAAGTAAATGAAAATTAAACATTAGAAACTTTAAATTACCATGACCTAGCCACACAGCAGCCAGAAATTCATTGATGTTTTAGAATGTTACATGCAATTTTATCACCGAGATTGCTTACTCAATAATGAGCTTTTTAGTCAGGATCCTTTAAAACAAGAAAGGTCCAATGTTTGGACTTGTTTATAATGTCACAGTAATTATTTAAACAATTTAAATTTACGACATTAATATTTAGAACAAGATAAAACAAATCATTTTTTTAAAAAAGTGAAAAATCAAAAAAGTTAGAAGATAAGGCTAAGAAACAGATCCCTTTTGAGAACTAGCAGCAGGGGCAATAATCAGCTCACAATCTGAACAGGGAACTTGATGCAAAACAGATCTTTACTGGCGTCGTCTTTCAGTTCCCACTCCACAACAAGTTTTATCTAAAAGTAAAATGAATCAAATGATTTAGGCAGGTCACTAAATCACCAAAAACAACTACAGAAAGAGAAACAAACACAACAACTTACTGCAGGGTACTCAGTTTTGACTGGGAGCTCGTTGACGTAACTGTAGGTTTGTTGCTTCTGAATAGGGCACTGGATTCCACATTTGCAGCCGTCTTCAATAGGAATGGGGAACGGAACAGGGACACCAGCTACAATGCCGTGAACTACAGCTTTGCTGGTCTGACTCTCAACCACTGCAATAAGGAAAAAATATTTTAACTCTGAAGTGCTGTCCTTGTTTAAATATCTTCATTAAAGTACATTATACTTTTATGGAATAATTTTAAACAAGGACACATTTAAGCAATACACTCCACTGACTGTATACAAGATCAATCCAGTGGACTAATACAGGTAAAGAGGTATCCATATAAGTTTAGTCCACTGTTAAACATAGACACCTGGACTCCTAGTCAGCTGGGCTGGCTATGGGTGTAAATCATTATCTTGCTATGAAAACTTACAGTCTTCCAACGACTTTAACAAGACAGAAGATACGGAAGAATAATTACCACTGCTGAAGGTCACGTTTACAGTATAGGACTGTCCCTTATGAAGCTGGCATGGCTGGGAGGGGCAGGGAATAATGTCAACCTGAGCGACTGCTCCTTCAACTGAGCCTATATTGTGAAAAACCACAAAGGAATACTGACCACCATGACTCACGGTCCTATGACAACTAAAAATGCAAACAAATGCAGAATGGACCCAGATATGCAACAATAAAGGTTGCTTAAATATGACCGGGGGGAAAAACAACACAAAATCGTAAAGAACAAAGTGGTATTTTAATAACAGTAAAAGATCGACTCACCACAATCAGCAAACTTCACCGGCTCTGCACCCGCGAGCGCGAGCAGCGGAATTAAAACGGCGCAGATCACACGGTGGTCCATCACTTCAGCTGAGTCTCTAAAACCTGCCAAGACACAAGAGAAAATGGAACAGGATTAAAATCAATCACTTACAGCGCTCTTCCAACTCATTCAATCGCCAACCAAAACGCGGAGCCAAACCCGCCGGTCACACGACTACGTCAAGCTGACTCAACCAGTTTCGGAAAGTTTGTCGAGATTCTAGTTTAAGAAAAGAAAAAAACAGGAAGAAACCCCTTTTAACAGCGATTTCATAACTCTAAATCTCAAATTCGCACCCATCAGAATAATTCGATTTAAACTACTGTTTACAGCGTTTTTAAAAGCTGGTATTACCAGTACACCCCGTTCCCTTCCAACCTGTGTGCTCAATCACTCCTAGTTTCCCTATCACGAGACAGGGAAGAGTCCTGCTTTTGATGGCAGAGGTTGCGTCCCGAACCACACACTACCGCACTACCTAGTATGTCAACACGGCAGTAACGTCTAAAGTCTAAAGTCCTGTGTTATTTCAGCATACTGTTAAGTAGTCGATTCGAACGCAGCCAAACACGTAATGTTGTGACGTAAACAAAGGTGGAGCCGCCATCGTGGGCTTTAAGCCAATAGTATTAACCGTCTTTGGTCTGAAAGTCTCTGCCCAACCTAGTTGCCAAGTGTTGCAATAACACTTCGAGGAGAGAACGCAATTTAATTACTAACGCGACGCAGCACGCGCTGACTAATTAAGTATTTCAAAATTAATTTGTTTATCTGCTTTCTATATTGTACGTTATGTGTTCGACGCGTTTGTAAATAATTAAACAAATTAAAAGCCCTGTATCTGGCAACCCGCGCTCGTCTCGCTGCTCCATGGTGGAAGATGTCATTTGCGGGAGGAATGATGATCAGCGCGTCCAAAACCAAAGCTTGGAAACTTATAAAGTATGTAACAGTGCGATTACTGTTGGTAGGAAGAGACACATGAAGCAAGTTTATTTGAATAACACTCTTGCATTGGGCTTAGAATTGTAATGTAGGGAGCTGGTCAGCTTTGTTGTTAGCCTCCTTAGCAACCCGCTGCTAATTCGTACTGTTTATGCTAAAGGTTCCCGTTAGATGTAATGTGTTGTTAGCCACGATAGCGCCCGTAGCCAGGGTTCTCCTTTATCTAAATTAACAAAAGAGTCAGTGACACGGGTCTGATGGGATAATCCTAGTACTCGTTGTTGACTTTGATCGTTTACAGACTTCTATTGATTGTGGAGTTATGGTTATCTGTTTGTTTATCTAGAAAGTAATTTGACACAGTCCCCAATCGTTTTTTTTTTTTTTTAGCACGAATAACATAACAAACGTTTACTATTGTATGCGTAGTTAGCTGCAAACTGACGTTATTTATATTATTGACAGCATCTGGTAAAGGCCATACGCTAATGTTAGTTTAGTTTGTTCTGCAATTAGGGTTCAAAAAGACATCATTATTTCTCATTGTTGCTGTTAAAACTCTTTAAATTAGAAATGTCTCTTTTCCTCTCTTTAAGTGCGTCCTCCACTATATTATTTGCTGCGCGCAGCCCGTTGAGGCCGCTGCCTCAGACGCGCCCTCTAGTGGCCGCGGCGCGCTACTGCAGCAGCCTGACGCAGGCCCAGCTGAGTGGAACGGACGGGAAAGTTAATCTGACCGAGTCCTGCGTCAAGGTTTGTACGCTCGCCAAAAGTATTAATTTCATAAACAGATCATAGTTCATAAACAGCAGTTAAAAGCAGTAGAAAGAATAAATATTTTCATCCTGCAACATAAATGATAGTATAAATGAATACCTGACTCATTTTAAATGAGTCGTTGCTTTCTGACTCTTTGTTTATATGCTATGTTTGGTTCAATTTGTAGCAGCTCTAATTTCAGGGTAAAACGGTTTTATTCCATGTCTTCTCTTTCAACATGGTGTCTTTGCAGAGACTGACTGAGATCTTAGCTGAAGGCGAGTATCTGCGGATTCAGGTGGAAGGAGGAGGCTGCTCTGGTTTCCAGTACAAGTTCTCTGTGGACACCGTCAAAAATGAAGAAGACAGGTAACGTAACTGAGCATAAGCAGGTGGACTGGTAGCACATAAGTTAAGGAACCACCAGAATGTTTTGCTTGAGGATAAGAGATTAAAGCTGCAAGTTAAATGTGCTAAAATCCGGTTGTATTTGAGCAGTGATGATATTCACATTTTGTTTGTCAATATGATAATACAAAGTTTTGTGGAAAATGAAAGAAGTGTGTTAATAAATTGTTGTTTAATGGATGACTTCACCAGTTGAACAATGCATTTATGTTCTTTGTGTCTCTACACTTTTGCAGGGTTTTTGAACAGAATGGTGTTGGGGTGATAATAGATGATGAGAGTCTCGAGTTTGTGAAAGGGTCCATGTTGGACTTTAGACAGGAGCTCATCCGCTCCTCCTTCCAGGTTGTCAGAAACCCCCAGGCAGAACACGGATGCTCCTGCGGCAGCTCATTTTCCGTCAAAGTCTGAGATATGCCTCTGTATATTTGCTGCCTAATTATGGCATGCCATGGTGTAAGGCTGCATTCATTCAGTATGGCTTATGATGATAGAATTGTGTTTATTTTTGAAGAATGTTAGATGTATTTGCCTGTAAAATGTAAATGATGTATGATTGTAAATAGGAGATTATCTCATGATGAAATTGCGAGGCTATATATACATGAATAACTTATTTATGTAGATTCTATTTCTGCTAAGTAAACTCCTTTTATATATGTCATGCCACAGCATTGAGGAAAAAAAAGCCTCCAAATGAGCTGTTGCATTGCTGCATGTAAACCTGATTGTGACTTATCAAGAAACTGATAAAGGCTCCTGATTACATCTGAGCTAGCGTGAGTCTGTGCATTCCTAAAGACATATAGATCCAACTGGTCTTTAAATCTTTGGATCCCTTTAACTTTCTGATTGGATCACATGTGGACTTATTACCATGTCGTGACAACATCATTAATAAGAGCCAGTGATTATCTTGCATTTACAACCACCAGTGTCTGTTTGTTTGCAGATGTGATAACTGAAATTCTTTAAATTGATCTAATTTATGCTTAAATGTGATGTTGATTATCAAATAATATAATTATGTGTTAAATTGAATGGTGACAATATGAAGCAAGTATTGTCTTATACACACATTTTTTTAATCAAAGTTGGCTTTTAAGAAAACATTTCACAAAAATATACAAAAGAATGTCTTTACAATTGATATTTACATTGATATCAGAAAACCAAAATATGCACGGAACACATCTCACGCTCTGTAACATTATGACAATAAAATAAATAGAAAACATTTTGCATGTTATATTCTTCATTTTCAGTAGTACATATATATTATTTTTCCTTGGGTTGTAACATTCCAGTAAAATTACGTTGGTGGAAGAGACAAGTCTTGATTCCTAATCATAAGATATGACTTTTTAAAAAAGGCCTTAGCAGCACGATAAATAGTGATTTAATAGGATGCAACAGGGCATCACAACACATCCCTTCCCCACGATACTGTAAAGACTGAATAAGAAACGCCTTTTAAAGGTTGTCACAGAAGAGATATATAGCGAACGCTGCTTTCCTACAGATGCTCACACACACTCGCACACCGAACTCACGGTTACAGCTCAAGCTCAAGATGCTACATATGAGGTTAGGATGAGTGACGTGCCACCTACTTCTGCAGCGCAGGACTGAGGTTTGATGAGTGAACACCATGTTGAGGGCTGACAGTAAAGACCACCGGAGAACCACAGTGAGCAGGTCAAGTATACAGTGCATAGTAATGCTTTGGCATGCGGACATCCAAGAATATAACGCCCATGTTACATTCAGGGAGAAGGCCACAGGAGTTCTGATCTTCAGTGAAAAGTATCAACAAACTACACATCAAATACATGACATTTTGGTGAACGGAAAAAAAAGCATAAAAATAAAAAGATCATATAAAAAGGGAACTTTAAACTCAAAAAAGGTTCCGACCTACCTCTACGAAGAACACTCAGTGGATGTTTTAAGGCTAATCTTAATTTTGCTTGCTACACATTTGTTAAGTCTTTTGTTTGGAAGAGAATCGCACACACCTCAAAAGAACGTGGACCCAGACATTTTGGGATGAGTGGGGAAGGGAGACATACAGTATATTTCCAACATGTGGACTCTCTGTCCATGCTCCCACAGCTCAGCCTCGTTCGGACTGATGCAAAGACAGGAGGAGTGAGGCGTTGGCGGTGACACGGCGGAGACTCGTGCTGGTCCATGCACCTGGTAGTGGAGAGATGGGGGTTTGAGGCCTGTTTGAAGCGCCGGCCACTCACTCCTCTGTGGTGATTGGGGCCCTGCGGTGGTGCTGAGGTGTGGGAACGGGAGCTGGCGTGTTTCAGTGAGCAGTGTGAACACACTTCCACACAAACAGGCTGTTTTTGAGACAGAAAGAGAAGACGTCAGATGCTTTGACTAGGGGTGAAAGTTGCAGGTTTCATCATGATACGATTTGATATTGATTCAGTGGACGCCGATTAGACGTCTGCCATGATGCAATTTTGAATCAATTCAAAACAGGAGCCAGCAATGTATGATATAATATTAAAAATCATCTGGGAAGCAGTTCTTGGTGACAGTACCTTGCTCTTAAGTGCCTCAGTGGTACCTTTATCGATCCAGGGTTCAAATGCCCTAACCATTACACTACCAACCGCCCCATCACATCATATGCTGATATAATACTATTACTAACATTCACAAAAAACAACCAAAATATCCTGATATTTCTATTCCCTAGCTCAACCAGACATTCTTTAATAAAAAACGACTTAATGTTGGATATAAAGTGGCGTTACAATATGTATGATGTGTGATTTTGGATCAATGTTATTGGCTTGTTGATCTCATGTGGTCAGCCGTTGCTACATTTTCATTTACGTGACTCTGCAGACACTCTTATCTAGAGCGATGTACAGCAGTGCTCTGTAATCCGTCAACTGTTATTCAGTCTGTTGAGCTAGACCTAAATCAACAGCCGTCATTACCCTCACAAACACAAAATATTTGTGGCAAACTTGTAGTGAACTTCTAGTGACAAATTTGCCAGGTGCATATGTTTTCCACAGAGTTTGCTAGAAGGCCACCACAAGTTTGCCACAAAGCTAATTTGCATGTGAAAATATCACCCTCATATGCCAAAGGTTAACAGCAACTGTTTGCCAGAAGCCCAAATGTTTTGTAAGCATAAAACTAAGTTAATGCCGGCTCGGTTACTCACGTTAACAAACGCTGTTAGAGAAAATATGGAAGTTAATGCACAGATAACGAGAGTACATGTTAGTGGTTCAGAAAATGAAGTATGAATTGGTGACTAGTAGGTACTCCTTGAACAAGTGTGTTTTCCGATGACGTTCGAGGACAGCAAGGGACTCTACAGCTCTGACGGCATTTTCTGATTACAAAAAGGCAATTTTTTTGTAGCTTGACTGAATTCATTTCACTGGCTAGAGCATGCTCCTCGTGTGTTTCTTATATGAACGTTTATTCAAGGCGAGGCCGGGAAAGGCCGCTGTCTGTGAGGTGAGATCAGAAATGACGCCACAGAAAAAGAAGTCAAAGCATGTCCAAGGTGTGGGGCGGCGGAACTGTGATGGCTAATAGAGATGAACGGTAGTAAAGAGGCACAGTAATGGTTAGTGGTTATTAGCTAGTTAAGAATGTTGCTGTGTTCATGTAATTCACCTTTACTTCATTTCATGCCTGTTTTTCTATAACTGAATAACTGTTTAGCCTTATTCACAGAAGAACACACACTTATTTTGTCAAACATGCTCCCCTCTTCTCTCTCTATCACACACACACACACACAAGTAGGCTGGTAAGTATTTGTTCCAGACAGCACTGAAGTTAAAAGCACTATGTGCAACAATTCAATTTTGATTTTGATAAAAGGAGCATTCAGGAATAAAAGCCACTCTCAGACTTGTTTTCATCTGATTAATTTATGAAAAATTGATAGAATACTTCATGACAAAAATAATGTACAGCTGCAGCCCTAAGACGGCTGAGTGTTCAGGGGCTGCTTTTTCTTCTTTACATCATCAACAATGCTGAGGGTCTTTTTCAACCATGAGCTATATATGAACTCCCAAACAAAGAATGAACATGTGTTGGAATGAGTATTTGTTTTCAGGTTTGTTGCTAAATAAAGATTTTAGCCTGCTGACACAAGTTCATATAAACATTCAATCATATTCCGATGTAAATAACTGCTCCCAAAACGACTCATCACACAGGTGCATGGCGTGCCTCAGACCAAGGCCAGACAGTTTTGAGCTCTATAAGGTGGTTAAAAAAAGAGAACAAACTGAGAAGCCTAATGAGAACAGCAAAATAATCCTCCTGCTGCGTATTTCTCCTAAGGTGGGGTGTAAGAGAGACAAGTCAGACTTCAGTAATCTCCAAATAAGAGGATGATTTATTTCTAGTGAGGCGAGACAAGAAAAGACTGTGGTGAGAAGCTAAATCTTCCTCTGGGTGTGTTATTAAGTTACAGACCAGAAACAATCATCCCATCAGCATGCTGTGGTTTGTGTTACTGTGGAGTGTCAGCTGACTGCTATTCTAAAACTGTACGTGAGCAAAAATGAAGGCTTAAAGGAAGAACTTCTCCAGGCCCTTTGTTTTCCACTCTTCCCTGCAGCACAGAAAGGCTTTGTGTTTCCTCAACGTGCAACACACTTCCACAAGAGCTCAGACACATGTTGCTAAATATGCAGAAGTGCAAGTGGTTTCGCTGAGAAAAGTCGGAACCAAGTACAACTCTATGCAGCAGAAGAGTCGTACCTGCGGTCGTCACCTCCAGCACTCACGACAAAACGGTCGCCATTAGTGAAGCGGATGTTGGTCACGTGGGCCGAGTGTCCCAGAAAGCGCTTGTGTTTGGCCTGGGGAGACGAGGGAGCTGCTGAGAGGTGTCCACTTCACATTCACATTCACACAAGTGGCATAAGGGCTTAGAAGTGCCCCGACCTTCAAAGGATACTTTTACTTTAGCACTTACAAATATTCCATAAGATGTTTGGAAACCAGTTCTTAAAAACCATGTTAAGTGCAGATTGTAAATGTCAGTTTCTCCTCAAAGACATGACACGTAAAACAGAGCATATGACAACATTTTAATGTTTTAATGCGTAGTCAATACTATGGACAAAGGTTAAAACTAGTGATGCACTGATCCAACTTTTTCAGATCCCATAGCGATGCCGATACTTGAGCTTTGTGTATGGGTCGATCCCGAGTACTGATCTGATAGCAGTGTTTACACAAGTTGTGTATTTCTCTGTGAGGAGGAGACCGAGATGATTCTGTTCTGCTTTAGGAAATACGTAAATTCTGTTTTCATAAACTAAAAACAATGTAATAATTACACACCATATCTATATGCTAAATGATTTATTATTAAAATAACATCTCAAACATGACTCCTTTAAACACAGTTGTGTCATTTAGTGACGCTCCCTAATCTTGCGGCGCTAAAAGCATCAGGAACACAGAGATTGTGAGTGAGAGCTGGTGTTGTTAAGGAAATGAAACAGTATAATGGTGTGATGTGCTTTTGGGCTTGTAGTGTGTTGTGTTGCTTGTTCTGCTCAGTGTCATATCAATATGTAGGAACTAGTGTGAATGTTGAACAATAAACCAGCTTTACCACAGTCACACTTCCCATACATAATGAATTGTGTGTGCGTACGAATGCAAACATAAAACAAGCTACAATTTACAGATTGGCTCCACAGATCAGCACAAAGTTATCGGACCCATGTACCGTCCATGTACTACATCGGTGCATCCCTAGTTAAAACTCTTTTGCACACCAAAGATACTTGGCTCAGAATGTTTCATCTACGTACAAGTTTAATCCATTTATTGTATTAAGACACAAAAAGAGTGTACTCACAAACTTCTCTGGGCACGGAAAGTCGAAGAGCTTTACCATTCCGTAGTCGTCGCCGGTGACGACGTTGAGGCCGGAGTGGGAGACGCAGGCACATGTTACATCAGCTTTATCTGTGTTGCGTGACCAGATTCCCACCACCTCGTCGCCCAGCACACTGCTCACACACACACACACACACCAGCAACAAAACGACAGAGCTTACTACCGCAGAGAGATATCCATTATCCATGGCTCTGATGGTGACTTCACACACAGGCCAAGACGAGGCTGCCCGAGGGAGTCGAGATCTGATGTAACGTCTGCAAATACTACATAACTGATTAAATGTTTTGAAGGAACTGAAATGGAAGATAAATTACTTCCAGACCAGGCGCTGTACGAGGATTAAGGACAGGGCAGAAGAGACGTGATGCAATTCTGTTTCTGCTTGGTACCAGCAGTTTGCAGCACGTCTCTGTGAGCAGTTTGAATCCTGTCTGCATACAGATGAACAGTGTGGGAGTAGATGAAATACTTCTCTTCAACACTCTCTGGTTAAAAATGTGTGTGTGTGTGTGTGTGTGTGGATACAGTCATCTGTGGTGTGAAATCCGAGTGTCGCCAGATTGCCGGGATTTACCTTGTCCAGGTGGCCCAAGTGATTCTGTCTATGACCGCCTGTTCCGACACTTGCTTCCCAGAAGGCACCTCATAAACCAGGCGTTTATAAGCACCGGTGGACAACTACGAACAGCAGTGCAGAAGCACAAGTCACTCTGTGAACTACACTCCTCACTGCGTTGATTTGTAATATGAAAATAGTGTAAATTATTTTAAAAGCATTACAAAAATTAAGCATTAAAAGTAAAGGTTGACCGGTTATTGGTATTAGTATTAGTTGGTATTGGTACTAATTGGTATTAGTAGGGGTGTGCAAAAAAATCTAATCCAATTGAATCGCGATTCTTTCTCTGTCATTTCGAAATCAATTCATGCATTACAAAAAATTAATTCATATTTTTCAACTAATGTAATGGTATCTTCCACAGTCAAATGGGAAAAGTAATTCAAAATCGCGAATTGCTCGTGAATCTTGAATCAATTTTGAATCAAATCAGGAGCCCAAGAATCGGAATCGAATCAAAATGAATCGTAAAATGTTCCGAATTGTGCTCCGCTAGATATTAGGCATTTTGCCGATCATCAGTATCAGTGTTTAATGTTGACCATCACTGATATGAAGTAACTACAAGGTGCTACTGTGGCTCCACTGCCGTCTCTTCTCTCTGTGCCGTTTGCTCTCGACTCACTGCTTCATTTAATCTCCCGCCCACAACACTCTCTGATTGGCTGTAAGTCACACCAGTAGTAGCCAATCAACACTGAAGCCTTGTTGTCACTCACACCACACACACGAGCGCAGCGTGAAGCTCGGACAAGGAGAAGAGGAGAGAGGAGAGTTCCAGCTGAGACTGGGGTTTGGAAAATTCTACATTTCGATGGAGATTTCTTTTTATTTGCATATCGGTTCCAAATATCGGTTATCGGCCCCGTTAACCGGCAATAAAAAACCAATGAAACCCTGAAAAACCAATACAGGTCAACCTCCGGTCAAAAGGGAAGCGGTACTCGAAATAAAGAACAGGTATATAAATAGAACTTCCCCACAGCAGAAGCAGAACCTCAGTAAACTCATTTGAGCTGTTTATTCCCCCAGCCATAACGCCGCACCTGTACATAGCAGCTGTCGGCAGAGAAGTCCATCTGAATGACGAAGCTGGGAATCTCTCGGCAGCAGTTAATGCGGTTGAGCTGCGGCCCCAGCGTCAAGTCGTAGAAATCCACGGCGTTCTCACTCGAGCCCACCGCCAAGTAACGAGAGTCTGGACTGAACCTGTTGAGCAAAACAGACCTCTAGAGTCCACTCCGTTTTTATTTATTGAGAGAGCTACAGACTACTGCTTCATCTGAGTGGTAGTGGCAGGACAGAATCAGTTGAAAACCCCCGGATCACGTCATAATGACACTGATTGGTGATTTTCTGGTTACGGTGTAAAAATTCTAGTGAAGAACATAGTGAGAACATCCCGGTAGTAACTATGGCTGCCTGAGCTACGATTCATGGCAAATCTGCGTGCAACGTGAAGTAATGTAGAAGAATTGATGGAATGCTTTGTGATGCATCAAGCTATCACATCAAATCGAACTGTTGACATAATAATCGTAATCAAATTTCATCGTGAGACCAGTGAAGCTTCACACCTGTAGTAGACGACCTTTTATTCAACTGAAAGACATGAAAAGTCAACTGCATTTCAGAACTCAACTGACTGGACTCTCTCTTGTATGATTCCTCATCTCTTCACACCATTACTGTGCATCAGCGTCTAACTTTTAATGGAAGCTGTGTGCGCCCGTTAAATAAAGTCAGACTTCAGTTTGTGCATTACAACATAAACCTTAATTTAAACATGTTGGAGGCGTATTCCCTGCAAATTTAAATGATTTAGGGAACATTACCAGATACAATTAGACTGTCATAGTGGCTGAAGTTAGAAACATTAACTACAAACAGCCCATTGTAACTCTCTTTTAGGGTTTGCCTTCCGCCTTTAGACGCGTCGGTGGGAGATTATTAATTAAACAGTGGGACGTGGGACTGTAACGCGGTGCGTGAAGATAGTGAAATGAGGATGAAGACAAACTACATGTCATGATATTCATGTCTCTGAATGTATTAGGGATTTCTTACATCTTCAGAGAGTATATGCCACGTGTGTGTTGTGTGGAGATAAAGGAAGGGTGAGGCATTTGGGTGGCTATGCTGGCTCTGATTTGTATATTTAGATAATGTATGAATGAACATAGAAACCTGGATAAAACTGCCATTGGTACGGACAGTTGGTAGTGTAATGGTTACGACATTCTCCCAGTGATTGGAAGGTCACCAGTTCGAATCCTGGACCCATGGGTACTACTAAGGTACTTGTGTGATTCTGCTGAGTTCACCCTACTGAAAAAGGGAGTCTGGAAAGCTAGCATTTAAACGTAGCTTCTCAAACATTGGCCATAAATGTAAATACAATTGTGACCCTCCACGGCAAAACCAGTCGCTTGTCGCAACGGAGGTTTCCGAGAAAAATGGCCGTTTCTGTTGCGTGGGGTAAAATGTTGGATTTTTGGTTTTTAGTGTTTTGAAACAGTGGAAGGTCTATACTGTACTGTTGTGAATAAATTTCGCTGAAAAACTTACCCTTTCCATCCTAAAAACGTGACTTTCTTGAGGAGAAGAATTCAATTCCAGCAGAATGTTAAAAGTTTCTGTTTTGACCGCTCTACTTCAATATTTACGGTAAATCCACTGGTTGACTAGCGTGAAGATATTTCTCCGGAATCCATCTCCGTCTCCCGAGTTCAGTTAACCTAACGCAGGTAGGCTATCCGTGTGGCTGTGAATGCAGCGTAGGCTACCGTAAATGCAAACGTAGCCGCGACCGCACCAAGCGTCTGTGAGTGCTACGGCGATAGTCAACTTCGACGGCAGATTTCTCCGTTTCTCACTTGGCGTGACAGGAGAAACCCGACTCCTTTGAATGTTGATATCTCAGTCATATGTCGTCCCATTCATTCCATATAGGTATCGTTTTGAAGCTTGATTTATGCCCTTTCACGAAAACATAATAACTCAATTTTGAAAATTTGGGACAAGCGACTGGTTTTGCCGTGGAGGGTCACAATTATATCTTTCTACCTCTGTTTTTAAAATAGTTTTTTATCTGCTGTTAATTAGTTTGTTTAGGAAAAAACTACACAAACCTGACAGTCAAGTTTGACAGCATGAGAATGTGAATATTCAAGTTACTTTATCTGATCACACTGTGCCCTGAATGACCAACGTGAATACACTCAGTGACAAACTAGACACATGTTCCATTTCCTGGTTTCCTCATGCCTCACATGACAAGGATGTTTTTAGATGTAGGGTAGGGAGTATGCAACAAGTATCCTCTAAAGAGTGAAAGATAAAGTCGCTGGTTCAAATAAATGTGACATGAGTAGAGTTAGGACTTGACATTGTTTTTTTTAACCACGTCAGATTTCTTTCTTTTAAAGGCCTGGGATTTAACTGCTAGCGTTCGTGTCAGCATTGTATCTTGCAGATATGTCGCACAGACGACAGACACGCCAAACAAACGCAGGAAACGCATGGCAGCCGTGATGCGTGTGCGTGGTTAACAGCAAGTATATTCCAGGTCTAACAGGCAAGTCTCTAGTCTCAAATAAGAGCTGGAGTCCAACCTGATGTCCTGGATGGCCGAGCGTCGATCTCTCTTCTTGCCCCAGATCTTAAGGGAGTTAACGAGAAGGATGATGAACTCTCCGTTCTTCATGCCGATGGCCACCATGTCACCCTCAGGACTGTAGCTGACGGTGCGCGCAGGGTGTCCCAAATTCACCTTGTTCAGCATCTTCTGTTTTGGCATACATCAGAGCAATGTTGTCTCAACACTGTCATATTTTTAGTGCTACTGCTCAGGAGCTGGAAGGACAACAAGACGGCGATACACATACCCTCTCTGGAATGTCCCAAAGCCGCACTGTTCCGTCCTCCGCAGCTGACAGGAAGACGTCTCGTGTAGGGTGAGCTGCCAGGCCCCAGATGGGTCCATCCATGTGCCCGTTGACTAAAATGTTACATGCAGCGTTCTTCTCCCCTACCTCAATGATCTCTGCGTTCCGCGTTCCCACCAGGATCTTACCCTGAGCAAGGACACAGAAGAACGATTCAACAGCCGGCAAGGCAAACAGAAATCCCTCAATTAGCAATGTTATTAAAAATATGTTCTTAAGAAAGCTATAAAACAGTATGATACTATACTGTGGAACTGAAGAAAACCCAGTGAGCTAAGGTTTTACACAAACACACATGCAATAAAGTTCGTGTAAGAGTGCTGCTTAGAAGTTGTAGATAAGAATTGAGAAAACAGTGGTGAATGTCAGAATCTTCATGAAAACTATGTAAGTGGGTTTTAAGAACAATTTTCTTCTTAAGAACGGTTGGTGAATGAGAGGAAACTTCGGACCCTTTTTCAACCAACCCACACGGAGCAGAAATACTTTGAAAGGTGCTTCTACACATCTGGTGAAACACTTATACAAATACAAAGAGGTACATCATGGTCAAATAAATGACACTAGTCAAGGTGACTATCCTGATCAACAGGATTTGCTTTTACTGGTCTTTAGTCCACTTCTCTGTAATGCAGTAGCGGTATGAGTGTAGTACCTTCCCCCTGCAGACTGAGCGCACACAGTCTATGATCTGGCCGGTCTCCAGCCTGAAAGCCCTGCAGCGTTTCAGTTCTTGATCCCACAGTTTCAGAGCACCGCCCTCTTTAGACCTGCAGGAGGCAGAACACACACAGCACAGGTGACATTCTACACACATGTGCCTCCACACTGACTGCTTTTAAAAGCTCAAGCGACCTGGGCATGTAGATGGCAGGGCAAACGTGCCTCAGCATTCCTACTAAAGACCATTTTAAATGACATTTATTAGATGCTCTGACTGAGAGCCTCAAGCACTTAAGGCAACTTCTTTTAGGTTCTTCTTTAGGTTCACCTCTTAACCCAAAGGCTTTTCCTTTTCTAAAACTGATGGGGAGTTCCAGATATTTAACCTCTAGTGGGGTTGTCACCTCAGAGCTGCTCCTTGGAGTCATTCACCCACTCTGTCATTAAACGAGTCGTTAGGGTCACACAAGCCAAGATGTGAATCAAGTAGGGCTGTTAAATTAATCACACAACTGATGCATCGTGATGCAGATGTGTACGATTCTGCATCCATGCAGTGGCAGAGCATCGTCGGTTATATCAGGGTTTTTCAACAGGCAGTCCGCTGCCCCCTGGTGGTCCGGGGCAGCATTGCTGGTGGTCCGTGACATGAAATCACTTTTTAAAAATTATTTCATCTTATTTATTTTTCCAAACATTTCAAGATGATTTAGGTATCTTTATGAATAATGAATTTAATGCAAATATCTACAAAGTAATTAAAATAAATTCTCCACCCCACACATATACACACCGACACACAGTGGACAGCTCCAGACTGCTGCTTAGGTGGTCTTTGGGACAGGACAGTTACCGAACCTCTGGATTATTTCATAATGACACTGCTTGGTGATTTTCTGGCTACAGCATAAAAAGTCTATTTAAAGGAACATGCCGGTAGTAACTATGGCTGCCCGATCTGCGATCCACGTTCAATCTGCATGCAAAGTAAAGCATTGTAGAAAAACTGATGGGGTGCATCATGACACTTGGAGATAATGAATCGAATTGAATTGTTGACCCGATAATCGTAACCAAATCAAATCGTGAGACCAGTGAAGGTTCACGCCTCCAGAATCAAGGCGTGAGTTGTTCCGTTGTAAAACTGGAGTGCATGTCACAGACCACCTGCGATACCGCTCTGCACCACCCTTGCTCTGTTGTATACACTATTGAAAAGCACACATGGATTTCAGAGTGTGAGCTAGAAGAGGCGAGTCACTCACGGTCGCTCTTTGCCGCCTGTGACGATGAGGCCGTCCCGCAACGTGGTGTACATGGTGAACACGGGACCGGTGTGGGCCTTGGCCACTATTCGCACTAGAATGTGTTCCTTCCACACACACACATCTCCACTAATGGTACCTGTAAATGTCAAGTTATTCTGAAAAGAAAACAAACCTGCACTAATCTAGTGACCTCTAAGAGAGAGAACAGCACAAGCATAGCAAAAGCACAGCAGGGATCAATTCAGTCCATTCAGTCGTCGGGCAGTAACTCTTAGTGTGTCGTTTTTTATGGTTATGTTGTTATAGAGACCGAAATCTACAACAAAGCACAGAGCGTAAGCAAGGTGTGACTCTTGTGTAATGTTTTAATAATTTGAATTCCATGTGAAAGTCTGGAATAGAAATATAAAGTCAATCCCAGTTCTGCAGGAGATGTGTCATTTTATGAGTGTGTAGATGTACAGAAAGACATATACTTACAGCTCCAAACGCCACAGACAGCATGGTTTGCATGCGTGCATCCTCGATGGAGCTCAACACCCCTTTCTTGCTCAGCAGAGCTCTGCCGGCCAGCGTCCAGAAGCGCACATGCTTAATCCCCACCGACACAAACTGAGTGTCTGAGTCTGGGCGGAACTCTGCCACGAAGATCCGCTGCGTGTGGCCGGCACGGCTGGCAACTTTGGCACCTTTTGGGAGAAGAATTAAGAGGGATTTCCGCTGTGAGTGAGGCCGAGGCTGTCTTGAAAACACTGCATGATGCACTGAAGGTTTTGGGGAATGTTGAGTCCTACCTTCCTGCCACTTCCAGATAGTGATGGTGTGTTCAGGATCCAGGCCCACAGACAGCAGCAGCTTGCCGGTGGCACTGAAGCTGACGGAACAGATGCCCCGGGAGTGGTAGCAGCGCAGCACAGACAGGGTCTGCTTGTTCATGGCGTCCCAGACGTGTATGGATGGGGACGTGGCTTAGGGACAGATTGAGAAATTGATTTCGTATTTATATAGGATTTGGTTTAACAACTAAATTTGGCTTTAAGCAACTCTATGGCGTTTTGTATGGCGTTTAATAGCAGTGTACGTCACAAGTTTCTTCTCAATACAATATTATATTGTTTCAACAGACAGTGATTTGACTCAATTGGCAGTCGGAAGCATAACGGTTAGGGAGTTCGCCCTGTGATTAGAAGGTCACCAGTTCGAATCCTCGACCGGTAAAGGTACCGCTTAGGTACTTGTGAGCAAGGTACCGTCCCCAAGCACTACTCCTGGGGCATGGCCCATGTCAGTTGCCCACTGCTCCACGGATGGGTCAATGCAGAGCTCACATTTTGCTCATATGCTGACTGAATATTTCCACTGACATCACAAAAAGCAGCTAATATATCATGATATTTTTATTCCTCAGCTCAACAAGTCATATAAATGAGAAACAATTTTCACCTTTAATAAAAGTAGACCTCCTGTTCGTCGTATGTTTACATTTTGGGTCATGGTTATGGCCTTGTAGATCACTGTCTCGATGTATCGATATAGACACACCTAATAATTAGGATCTGTTAACAGAATGCTGATGGTATGTAGTTTCTTGTGACTCATATTACAGATAGAGTTTGTACGGACAGTGAAAAACTGTAGACCTGTAGATCTTTGGACCAGTAGATGGCAGTGTTTGGAGGAAAATCAGAGCAAGTCTTCCCTGGCACAAAACTCTTTCTCTTTCGGATCATAGCAAAATTCAGGCTAAAACCTTAGGAAAAGCACCAGGCAATGTTTCAAAGCTAAATTCTGAATATTTTCTGCTACCATAAGAGACCTTGCTATAAGTTGCTGCCGTAAGGAAACTTGCTATAAATTCAATTGTTATATAATAACTAACAGCAACATTCATTCATTATCTGAACTGCTGAATCCCAACTGGGGTTGAAGCCTATCCCAGAACCAATCCCGGGCAGGCGCAACCACACCGCAGGACACACACACTTACACAAGCACACTCACGCCATACGGGGCCAATTTAGATTCACCAATCAACGTATGGCACGTGCTTCTGGAGTGTGGGAGGAAAGGGAACCAAAGACAGAAGGGGGATCAAACCCAGGACCTTCTCGCTGTGAGGCGGCAGCACTAACCACTGCGCCGCCGTGCCACCCACTAACAGAAACATGTGCAAAGCATATAATGAAATTTGAGTTGTATGAACAATCGCAGAAAATAACTGATTTCTCACCTGACATGTCACCAGAATCACCTGTATAAAATGAAGAAGAGGTTAAAGGGATATAAGATTTTTACATAATACATACATTTGCAAAGCTTTGTTTTAAGAGTAATCATCTAGTCACAGAAAACAACGCTAAATACTATTCAGCCATTTTTGACCATTTGACCTCTACACAATTGTTGATTTTTATTGTTGATTTTTTTTTTTACCGTATTGTGGTGCAGCACTTTGGGGCAACTCACGTCGCTTTTAAACCTGAGCTGACTTGACTTTAAAATTTCAAGAGGGCTTTCTACAGAAAGTGGGTAATGTGGCTAACGTTGAGGGAAAGCTGGCACCCAAATTTGGCATTAATCATCCCCCCTTAAGAAGAAGAAGAAGAGATACAGAGGTAAGCAGACGTCTGCCAAACATACCTACTTGGCCAGTTGCCACCACGTTGGGGAACTTGGGGTGTTGATTGATGGTGAGGCACAGGATGTCATCACTGTGTTCTACGTAGAAACTCTGGCATGCTAGAAGCAAAAACACATTATGCACTCAGTCTCCACTCACCCTCAGTCCCTCCTCTTTCATGGTACCCGAGCTGTGCATCAGAATGTTTTCGGGAGTAGGACGACTCTACCTGTCGTTAAGTTCAGGACGACTCCGACAGAAGCCGTGTGGTAGATGATATCCGCCCCATCATTCAGGTAATGCACGTTGTTCCTGCAGTCGTTGCCCCGGTAACCAAACACCAGCTCTAGCACCAGGTCCTGTGGAGAGAAGTCACAGAGGGCGTAGGGTCAGGGGTCATCCCCATGGCAACAGCGGTGAGGTTAAAGGATTCTGCTTTCAGGATGAGACGGGGCAGGAGCAGAGAAAGCAGGCTCCAATTGAATTAAGCGAGGTTAACAAGATGAGAGAAGCTAATGGCTCTCCCTCTGGGACTGTGAGTCTGGAGCCCACATGCCACCCATCAAAAACCGCCTCTGACTCAGGGATTTGGTGACAAGAGCCACGGCAAAGCAGGACGGGGTTTATACCATGTACTATATGTAGCTGTAACAATGCAAATAAAAGACCAGAAAAATGAGAGTTGATGACCACATGACCCAAGTGAGTTAAAAACCCGGAAAAATGGGATATATCTACGCTGTTTACACAGCTAAAAGCTATGGACTCATTAACAGCCAGTGTAGATGCGTACTGTGTAAACCTACAGAGAATACAACAATAATCTAACACAACTGGAAGTTATATTCCAGGAATGCCTCTAAGGCCTTAAATAGATTCATTAGCAGCTACCGACTAGTGCTGGAGTTAGTGCTGGGCGATATGACCTAAAAATCATATTGCAATATTTTTAACCTATATCACGATACTTTAAACTTTCCTCACAGTACAAATCAGAGGTCGCTAACAGGTCACTAAAAGCTGTCGCATACGGACTCGGACCTATAGCCAAAACAGAAGGATATGATTTAAAACCTGACGGGACGCTTCTGTTTTAACCGGCGCAGCTTTTGGAGTCTTTTCGCTGGTGGTTTAGCGGATGAGGAAACGCACAGACCAACTGCACACAAGTTCAGCCACGTGATACCACTCAGCCAATTTACATTTCATTTACAGCATTTAGCAGACGCTCTTATCCTGAGTGACTTACATTTCCTAATTTCAGGAACAGTTCCCCTGAGAGCAACTTAGGGTTAAGGGTCTTGCTCAGGGACCCAGTGTTGGTAACGCCAGAGGTCGGATTCGAACCCACAACCTCTTGGTTCAAAGGCAAGTGTCCGTCCACTAGGCCACCCTATCAAGTCTGTGCATTCCACGCAGTAAACACTGAGACTCTACAGTGCAGACAGATGTATATACTGTATGTATCTGCACTGTAGAGTAAATAGTTAGACATTATGATCTTCCAGACCTTAGCTTCAAGAAATTTTCTCTAATTGGACCTGTTCAAATTTTAGTTGAATACCCCTGGTATAAATGCTACCAATGACACCAATATAATGAACATTAATTTAAACCAAAGTATTGGAATTGTAGATATAACTACTAGAGTCAGAACAGTGTCTGTTTTGTTGGCTCAGTACTGTGAGGAAAAACGAGGTTAGCACCAGGTGGAAACACTTCTTTATCCATTTGGTATCCATCTGGATATAGAATAAAATTATTTTTCTATATTCATCCTTTTCTATCAATTGCTTTCTAACATTAAAGAATGGAAAAAATCTGATCAATTGAAAACAAACAACTCCTTAAGTTTTGGGTAGTTTTGAGCCAAGTTGTACTCGATTTTCCCGATATAGCCGTTCCCCGCCACTTCGCGCTTCAACATTTGCGGCTTCACTCTATTGCTTTTTTTTTCAAATATATTCATTAAAAAGTTGATCGAGACAGCGAAGATGATACAGCGCACGCTCGGTTGTCTGAGCCAATTATACACCCCTGTATTAAAATTAAAATTACTGTACGTATGGACTGTAGGCCTATGTATTCGAGCACCCCCGTAAATCCTTCAACGCCAGGTGCAGCCGCTCGACCACTCCTTGACTCAGCCTCACGCAAGTTGGTTTCTCTCATACACGCTTCTACATCACTACGCACCGGAAGAATCTTTGCTCTTGTCGAATATACTGGGTAAGACGAGTGTAATGGTGACTAAAGGGTGTTATTTCATGTCTAGAAGGCTCTAATAACGTTAAAACCCGTATTTAGAAGGTCGTAAACAGGTTTTCTATGCTCTAACTACGAAAATATTAGATTTATAAATGAAAAATCCTACTTTGCAGAAATTCACTTATTGCGGTAGAGTCTGGAACTGATTAACCACGATTAATGAGGGCCGACTGTATAGTCATTTACTACATCACATGTGGAACAAGCCGAAATACAGAGTATATTATATATATACATATACATACATATATATATAAAAAACCCATCCAAGTTGTTGTTAAATTATGCAAGAACATCCAAGAGTGGAACTGGGCAGAAGCGATACACAATGTTATATCTGCAGGGTATTTTTTGCTTCCTTTGTCTCTTACCTCGATTGGCCTCTTCTTCTTGCCCACATTGTTGGTCTGCAGTTTCTCTGGCACTGGTAAAGCTCTACTAACTGGAGGTCTGGGTCCAAACCGAGTTACAGAGAGGAGAAAAGAAAAAATATCAACATGACTAACTGAGGAGGAAGTAAATAGTCATAGCTGGCAAAGATAACTGACTTGTCCTCATTTAGTTCATTACCTTTGTCTAATATTAACAGAATTCTGTATCAGATTAAAGTAAAGGCAGCTGAGCTTACCTTGAGCCCCTTTGTTGAAGCATTGACACAGAGAGAGAGAACATTAGAAGCACAGAATCTCATTCAGGGCACAGCCTAGTGTTTCAGCTCGAAGGACACAACACAGGGGACACTGAGAAACACAAAATCCACCACCGAGAGCTGGAGCGGTTACAAACCCTCGTCATTTCACCAGTGACAACCATGATTATGCTAAACCAAAAGCATGTTGCATCTCAGTGGATTACACCTGAGCAAGCGTGTCCCCCAGGAATAGAGCTCATTTACTTATACCTCAGATGAGGTTATGAAAAATAATGCAACTGGAATGAGTCAAAGTCCAAAGCGCTCGAAATTCTTGCTGGCAGAAGCAACGCAGGACAGGCGGCCAGCCAAACACTTACTGTAATGCAGTGCCATCTATTCTAATGTGGGATTGAGGTCCCCTGCTGTCAAAAGCACCCACACTAAGCGCCCCATGTAAAATCATCAGCCAAATGGTGTGCTGCACTTATTATTCTAATGACGAGAATGGGACAAGGTGCACCAAAATGGAAAGGATGACTGCTGTGGCGTGATGGAGAAGATACTCATCACATCATTCAACGCAAGCTGTTTGCTCAGTGAGTAGCGCTTTGTTCTCCTTACCTGACTACCCCCTGCCTTCAGGTGATGACAAGGAAGAGTGCAGGGTAGAGACAGACATAGGAGTGAGGAAGAGAGGAAGAGAAAGACACCAGGGTGCCATATTACTCAAAGCCAAAGTTACGCAGATTTTGATACCTCGTTAAAGCGAATTCCACGTCCCAAATCAACAACACTGAACCTTTTGTTAATTCAAATGATTCCTACGTTTAAAAAACATAAAACTCATCCTTACTCGAGCGAGCTTCAAATACCCAGGAGAAAAAAAGATATCGCGTTGACACTGACGGTGTTGAGTTTGGCTTTAAGTAAACGGCACACGTGTGAGACTTTCTTTTGATAACAGAAGTCAGTGCTGGAGGGTGAGATAAATTACAAAAATTGAAAATTGAAAAAATGCAAGCATTTGTAGGGAAAGTGCTGGTAACACGTCATAAACAATGATGCCATTAAACCTTTAATAATGACATAAATCGATCTGTTTAGTCTACATACCTATTAACACTTTAACGTCGAGTGTTACCAAAAGCAGTGTTACATATTCAACATTTTACATTTAACATGCAATACGTTCAAAATGCATGACACAAAAAGCTAAAAAGTCAACTTGGGCAACAACCAAAAATAAGTGATAGGATTTATATGCAACAACTGTATAGCTTTTAAATTAGACGGAGATGACCCTGGATTTTTGCAATAAAAAGCTGAATTGTATTGATCACATTGTAAGAATTCTTGTATCGCCTACTGTGTGTGAAAGTTCCTATCATACCTTTCGTCTACTGATGGCTCTTTCTGTTGTAAGTGGGGCTTGACCCCTGCCATGGGGCGCATGTTGGTAGATAAGGCCTTGATTACATAGTTGATCTCATTCTCTCGAGTCACATCGCTGTCATAGCCTGCAGAGACCAACAGGGCAGAGAGCAGCAGGAAGTGCTTTACTCTGAATGGCAGAGACAAGACCTTTGACATTAAAGAAGATTTTGTGGTTTGAGCATGGCTACTTTCTCCAAGAATCCAGCAAGCCAAGAATATCCCACTTCTGAGAATACAGACTGCTCTGCCAGAACATGAGTCTGGTCATATCTGGTTATGAAATATATTACATGGTGTTCCTCTCACCCCCATCATCCTCACTCTCGATGTCAGACTCCTCGCTGTCACATTGTCTGGCTTCCCGGCAGCCCTCTGTCTCGTGACTCCAGACCATCAGGGAGGTGTCGGAGCCGCCCACCGACACAAGCAGGGCATCGTCATGCGTCCAACGCACGTTGGTCACATGGGTGCTGTGTGCTACGTAGCGCTTAAACTTGGCATACTTTCCCTGCATGAAGAAAAGTGAAATAAATATTCTAAAAATATAGTGATGAGCAGAAGAAGAACAAATCAAATCAAGCAGTAATGAATGTAAACTCCAGAGCAGCAGTGTCATCATAGAGGCAAACATTTGTTGCGTTCAGGTATAATTAGGTTATAGACGGTAAGCAAAAGGTCGCCGACATATCCTGATTCTGACAGATTTTATATTTGTACTCCGCATAGACGTAATTAAAGAGGAATATTAATGAGCACGCTTGACTCGTACCTTAACGGGATACCTGAAGAGTTTGACATATCCAAGGTCGTCGCCTGTTGCCAGCACTTGCCTGTCGTTGCTAAGACACGCAGCTGTTACCTCGGTAACCTCGCTGACCACCGGCACGATGCCCTCGCAGGAGCTCCCCAGCACACACGTCCACGTGCTCCAGTCAATCTTCTCCACCTAGGCAAGGACACGTCAAAGGAAAACGGAAAAGAGGAGCCTCACTTCTGCTCCACTGCAACCACAAGCAAGTCGGTAAGTAAGACAAGAGTGATGATGCATTAGTTGTCCTAAGCACGGCCCAATTCCTTGCCTCCAAATTTAGGCCCATGCAAATCAAAAGTGGGTCATGTTCCTGCCCTTACGAGTGCCCTTCCTCCTGTCGGGCCCCGAATGAGCAGTCCTCACCTCGGTGGCGGGAATGGTCTGCTTCTTCCCACGAGGGGCCTCAAAAAATAGCTGCTCCTTAGCCGCAGTGTTGACCTGCAAAAGCTTCCCTGATGACAGAACACACAGATATAACAAATACGTACATAGCACAAAGCAACAGAAGAGCAGTATTTAGAACAACTGTCACAGAACAATGACAAATGATGTAAAATAAAAGGTTACAGTGTTTTAAATCTAGGGTTTAACAAGTACAGCAGTAAAGTAGGAGTGGGCAGTAAATGATACTTTTAATGCATCATTTGTAAATAAAACTCACAATATATTAATGAAACAGCTTCCTCCATGGACGTCGTCAGGTCCATTTTAGGAGGGGTTTAACCATCCTAAAAAGTTCCTACGCCACCTTATAATTAAAGGTGGGTTTTTTTTTCATCTAAGAAATGAGTGCAGGCATGCACTTGACACAAACCAGCAAGAACATGAGTGGAATTAAATAATAATAGGCCTACGCGTTGTTATTATCTGATTAAAATGATGGTTGTGTTTCCCAGCGCGGATGCTAGGCAGGTAGGCGTGCATATGGACCCAGGTGGAAGCTGCGTGTCACTGCTTCTCTGTTAAGCAACGGTAACGTTCCTGAGGCCGGCAGAGTTATTAAGGAGGAGAGGAGTTAATTAACAAGTTGAAATTGTAAGTTGATGTGAGTAATTGGTTAATTGCGTAACTTTATCTACGTTTAAGACAAAGCAATATCGTAGTGGGCTATTTTAACATTAACTTAGACAGCTAAGTTGAATGTTAGCTATAAAAAACGCTAGCTAGCACGAACAAGCGAGCCGCCTAGCCGCTTAACCATTTCTCTAGTATTTCTTCATAATATCAGTACAAACTTACTGTTATAATTAATTATTGAGAGTGAAAAATAAAGGGAATAGTGTCCCTGTTAATGCTATTCTACTGGGATCTTTCAAGTCACTGGCCAGACGGATATACAAAGATAATTTAAGAGAGCGAGTGAGAAGCAGGAGAGTTAGGGTTAGGGTTTGGGTTCCTCACCACACCCAAAAGGGCTAAGCACCCCCTAACTTTCAATCCTAGTGACGTCCTAGGTGCAGAATGGGGCGCATCCTAAACACAGTCCTCACTGTGACTAAAGTCTACCTCCTGCTTAGCATCTTTAAAGCCGGAAGCAGACGACAGATCTATATTTATGTCTGTATAGTATATTCCCTCTCACCTCTTTTGTCCCAGTCCAGATGGGTGATGTAGTTCATGGAGGCTTTGCACACTCCCACCCTCTTGCTGCTCATCACGTTGTATATATCCACAAAGCTGTCACCGGACGCCACTGCCAAATACTTTCCGGCACCTGCGGCAAGCAAACCCACTTAGCAGCTCCCTCGACGGCATGTGAAACCCGCTCTCTTCAATATGCTGATTTATTCCACAAGAAAATCTGCTCTAATTACATTAGCATACAGTATGCAAACGACCATAAATAGATCCTCATCATCACATCATAACTTCATTAATCCCACATATTCTCACGCTAAAAAAAAGTTGTTGTAGACGGTCCTAACATAACAGCTTTTCACTACTTACAGGCGGTACGGACTCAAGGGAATGTGACATCAAATTTCCAGTCAGTGAAAAGCACTATCTGTTCCGCTCAGAGTGTTGACTAACCAGGAGAGAAGCGGATGTCTGAGATGATGTCTTTGCGGTGGTGGAATGACACCAGGTCCTCCAGAGTGTCTGCGTTGACAATGAGAAAGCTGCCATCGTTCAGCCCCACTGCGAGAGCTTTGCCGTCAGGAGAAAAGCAGCAACAGCGTCCGCCTGCAACCACAATTGCCATACAGTAACTTTCATTATAATCAGCGCTGCCTGCTATCAAGCTGCATGCTAATATCATCAACAACTCGCCTGTCACACTTGAACGAAGCCCATATTTAAAACAGGTGAGTCAACCGTTAAGAATGTTTTTAGGTACTATCATAAGGCAAAAAAAAAATCAGCAGGTGTTACAACATGTGGCTATCAGTCTGAAAGGTGTGTGTATGTAGAGTTATTTTTACATATTTGTATCCAATAAACGTCTGATCCATATTACATCACAAGCAACACAAGCATTTCATGTTATTTTCATTCTGGCAATAAACAGTAACTGGCATTCTGTTTAGCATTTGTTAGTGGTGTTGAAGTGAATCATATAGTCAACGCATTGTGACGCTGCTCCGCGGCAGCATTGCAGGTGGTCCATGACATTCAATCCAGTTTCACTGCTGACAGCGTTGGGGAGTAACAGAATACATGTACCGACATTACATATTCAGATTGCAAATGATGGCTAACTGTAAATAGATGGTAATGGGAATACAGTTACGTATTGCATAACGTAATTAAATAACGTATTGCATAACAGTATTTTTCTGTTTCACATGTTTATCTCCTCTCTAATAAAATTCATCGATTCCATTCATCACCGGAAGCCCTTTAGAACACGCAACCAGAGATCCTAATGTAAACGTCTTTTTAACGTAAGTTTGCGCAGTCACACCATGGAGGAGTCAGAGCTGGAGCCAGCACCACAGAGCCAGCGCAGAAACACACTTCTCTCTTGGAAATCCAGACAACACTTCACATTAAAAGAAGAAAGAGGGTGGAATATGAAGGGTGTGATTACCACATTCATACAGGTGTAAAAAGCAAGACAATGTGGACGTAATCCAAATATTCACAATACGGTACTCACACTGAGTAATCTAACGCAATACGTTACAAATGACATTTATGGGCATGTATTCTGTATTCATTTTAAAAGTTACCTTCCCAACACTGACTACTGAAATCACTTTTGAACAATTATTTCATTTCATTTCCAGATGATTTGGGCATCTTTATGAATAATGAATTTAATGCAAATATCTAAAAAAGTCATAGAAAAATACTGCCTCCCACATTCACACTCACACTGCTTGGTCTGAGTGGTGGTCCCTGGGACAGAAGCAGTTAAAAACACCTGGATTATATAATAATGACATTATTGGTGATTTTTTGGCTACGACATAAAAAGAAGTAGTTGCTATGGCTGCCCAATCTGCGGTCCATGCCCAATCTGTGTGAAGTAATGTAGAAAAATTGATGGGATGCATCATGATGCATCGAGATATCATATTGTATCGAATCGTTCAGCTCATAATCATAATCGAATCAAATCATGAGACCAGTGAAGGTTCACACCTCTAGTATTTATACCATTTATGTAATAATTTAACCACTTTAAAAATACTTCGCAATACATAAACAACGATTTGGAAATGTATACTAGATCACTGCTCTAAACATGTCTCTGATACACATTTTCATATCTAAGGTTCATCATGACGTTGTTGGCCTTTTGTCTAGGCTGCTAAACAAAGAGACAGACAAGCTTTTTTCTCCAAGGAGGAGACAAATAAGGATGGAGAGAAAGGCTTCTAAAGGGGCCTAAATCTCAAGTCGCTCCAGTTAGAGGGGTCCTGTAAATCAGGGGTGTCCACCTCCGGTCCTGGAAGGCCAGTATCCTGGAGGATTTCCATCATACCTGGTGAATGAATTTCAGATGAATCACAGGGCAGATGCCCTACCCATTACATTACCAGCTGCCCCATGTGTTTGGCAGTATTACACCCGTGTATTTTCAAGATCATAAGGTACTAGTCTATGATATTTAACAGACAAAAACACCAAGAAATGAGACGAGATGTCAAGCAAAAGATTTCAATTAATCTCAGACTAATCTCATTGCAGAGAGTTGACAGTTCGATTTAAGGTGATCTACTTACTATTACTTGATTAATCTGATTTGCTCGGCATTACTTGCAGGACGGTCCGTGTCTATTGGCCAGCATATAGATGAGAGCCAGCCACCATCCAGGAACTCTTTATTGGCCCAATTATCTTAAGTGTTTCAGCCTACAGGCAGTCAATATGCTCACAGGACTCATTGGCATTCAGAGTGGTGTTCACTCAACTTTTATTTTTCAGTTAAAAATGGTCCCAGCATTAATTGAGGTCAAATCCCAGGCCAACCTCAGCTAGGAGAGCACTCATAATGAAGGAAACATCCATCCTACCTTTCTTAAGTTTGCGCACAGCGAGCATGCAGTGGCTGGGGGAGAGGTCCCATATGCGCAGGGTCTTATCATCACTCACAGTGGCACACAGTGGCAGGTGAGGGTGAGTGGCCAAACCCCACACTTCTCCCTCCATGTGACCCTTTAGAACAGGAGATATATTTCAGTCTGATTAATGGTCTTATACAGGGCCATGGGGACACTGACAACGCATGGAATCATTATGAGACAGGATACTGAAAGTATTGCACAGACTCTGTTTCAACCCTTCAAAAATCTCCACTAGTTTGTACCAATAGTGGGATCCTTAATGCCATGTGTTCTATGCTTGCTAGAATTTTTGGGATACCATATTTGATTTGTCATCATCATCATATACAAGAGTCAGCTATTTCGTCTCTTTGCATTACTGAGTTGATGTACTCATTTATCTTCTTTCCCTCTGACGTTACAGCAAACAGTTCTATGTAAGATACTAACGGGTCAGTAATGGGGTCTTTCTGTGTGGAGTTCGCGTTCTTTCCACATGTTCGTGTGGGTTTTCTCCAGGTGCTCCGGTTTCCTCCCACAGTCCAAAAGCATGTGATATAGGTTGATTGGTGACTCTCAATTGGCCCCGTAAGGTGCGAATGTGAGTGTGTTTGTGTGAGTGTGTGTGCCCTGTGGTGTGTTGATGCCCGCCCAGGAATGGTCCCCGCCTCATGCCCATAGTTCTTGGGATAGGCTCTGGTCCCCCGCCGACCCCGATAAGGATTAAGCGGTTCGTTTGACCCATCTGTGAAGGCGCAGTAGACAGCTGACAGGGAGTAGTGCTTGGGGACGGTACCTTGCTCATGAGCACCTCAGTACCTTCGGGATTCGGACCAGCGAACCTTCCGATCACGGGATGAACGCCCTAACCGTTACTCTACCAACTGGCCCATAGTGCACATTACAGTACAATGTACTATGCTGTAAGAACCTCCCTGTAATCCATTAATAAGAAAGTCAAATAAAGAACAGGACAGGAAATGATTTTTCTTACTACTAACGGGCTTCCCCCTTTATCTCCCATGAAAGCACACGGTACAGCTGAGATTACAAGAGAGATTACAGGAGGAAAGTGCGGGAATGCCTCTTACATCCTAGACCTTCATGACCTACTAGCTATGTGGAAGGGCTCGACTGTTTCAATAACCACCTCTGACAGTCTCCCAGGGACATAATTAGCTTAGCGGGTCAAAGCTCATGGTTATAATTGGCGCGATGGGTGAGATCCCAGGGTTATAATTGTCATGAAAATTACACATGCATTACACATAGTGTGAATTGGTTCATACTGTCCAATTTGCTTGAATTAGTCTTGGCTGTCTAAGCATTTCTATTGCAACACATTCATTTTCTAGGATAACATGCTGTAACCACAGCATTAATTGTACCCTTCAAAGAAATATATTGAATGTAATAAGGCACATACTCCCACAAGCTACATATTTTTTTATACAGTAAAAGCCGAAACTGAGGTAAACAATTTACCTCGGAAAACTACTGACCCAGGTAGTGCCGTTTAATTACGCGACTGCTGTTCTTGACGTACCGTTAATCAAATCCTTCGCTTTAAATGCCTTAATAAGCATCACAGCTCCATACCTGGACCAGGAGAGTGATGGGCCCACTTTTATCCACTTCCAGAATCTCCCCGTTCTTCGTTCCTACCAGTATGTGTCCATGACCCAGAGATATGGCACGAATAGATGGATTGTCCTCTAACAGCAATCCTGCGCAGACAGGGAGACGCGTGATAAGATCAATGACCTTGCTCATGAAAAACAACACTCTGTATATAGCTATGGAAATTAGTGATAAGAGGACTTCCATTAAATAGACAAGTTCAATGTCACAACTGGAAAAAAAAAAAAAGCTACAAGGCTCCGTTTCTCATTACGTGCTCTGGATTCCGAGTGCGAAGAACAAGTTGAATTGGCTCACCTTTGGAGCCCGGGGCGAGCACAGATCTCTTGATGGCGTAGGTTTTTAGGCACCTCTCAAACGTATCATCCCACAGAGCAACGATGCCATCCTTTCCACCTGTCACAAACCCCTAAGGGCAAGACAGATCCATTTATTGCCTGCTGCTCTCTTATGATTAAAAATATATAGAGAGGTGTTGGATCCGTCATAGTTCTGTCTGGTGACCACTTTTTGACCTTGTAGCTCACAAAATACAACAATGGACAAAATGTAAAAATGGACACTGCTTTTCCCCCCTTCTCTCTGACTGGAATACCTTCTCCAGGGCATGCATGCTGAAGACAGGCCCGTCATGGGCTTTCACAGTCTTCACCAGGAACATGTCCCTCCAGATGCAGATGTCCCCAGTGCATGTCCCAGAGAAAACCATCTCCTCTGTCCAGCCGTAAACAGCACACATCATGGTCTCAGTTTTCCCCATGCTGCCTTTCTTCCCTATTAGGCCACCCCCTGAAAAAAAAACCGAAAACACATGATGAGTATCTCACAAATTTCTGAATATTGCCTATGTGCCGGTGTAATTTTATAGGGTATAATGGCATAATAGGGTATAATTTTATACAACTGTAGAACTGAAGAAGACCCAATAGCCCAATAACGTTTGCATGAGAGTGTTTTTCATCAGTAAGCAGATATGTAATTCTCCACGGCAAAACCAGTTGCTTCTCTCAAATTTTCAAAATTGAGTTATTATGTTTTCATGAAAGGGCATAAATCAAGCTTCAAAACGATGCCTATATGGAATGAATGGGACGACATATGACTGAGATATCAACATTCAAAGGAGTCGGGTTTCTCCTGTCACGCCAAGTGAGAAACGGAGAAATCTGCCGTCGAAGTTGACTATCGCCGTAGCACTCACAGATGCTTGGTGCAGTCGCGGCTACGTTTGCATTTACGGTAGCCTACGCTGCATTCACAGCCACACGGATAGCCTACCTGCGTTAGGTTAACTGAACTCGGGAGACGAAGATGGATTCCGGAGCAATATCTTCACGCTAGTCAACCAGTGGATTTACCGTAAATATTGAAGTAGAGCGGTCAAAACACAAACTTTTAACATTCTGCTGGAATTGAATTCCTCACCTCAAGAAAGTCACGTTTTTAGGATGGAAAGGGTAAGTTTTTCAGCCAAATGTATTCACAGCAGTACAGTATAGACCTTCCACTGTTTCAAAACACTAAAAACAAAAAATCCAACATTTTACCTCACGCAACATAAACGCTCGTTTTTCTCGGAAACCTCCTTTGCGACAAGCGACTGGTTTTGCCGTGGAGGGTCACATATCTGTTTTTATGTATGTACAAATTTTAAATTAGAAAACATTGTCAGAATCTCCTCTACCTAGTGCCTATGAGATAGTAGCACAACTTTCTTCCAGCTGCAGAGTATTAGACGTCTAGCAAGTAAGGTAGAGAGTGTAACAGCGTCTGTCTGATTTGTTGTTAATGGTGTCTCCTGTGCCGCTACCCCAAACAGAGCAGTTAACGGATCGGGATATATAACAGTATTGCATATATGTATTAAAGATACCTGTCCAAAAGGGAGTCAGTTTAGGGCATAGCCAAAAGATATGACGAAGGTCAGTTGAGACCTGATTACATCTAACATTCTGAACCAGGGTACAGTTTTTGCCAATTTCCTTGGGAGTGAGGCTCAGTGTTTACAGCAAATGTCTTACCTGCTTTGTGCCAGAACTTCATATGTTTCACTCCAGCAGTGATGAGCTTGTCAGGCATATAAGGGTTGATTTTAACAACAAATATCTTGTCTTTGCTCCCCCTGCAAAAAGAAAAAAAAAATCATACGGCAGGAAAAACAGGAAGGACAAATCCAAACAGCATCAGGAACCTATCTTCCCGTATGCTCGTCAGCTCCAAAAAAAGAACAAAGCTGCTCTCTGTCATAACAGAAGGACTTTAAAGTTCACGAGAGTCGCTGCCCGGCTGTAATTGAGCTGTCTGCTGTGCCATTTGTAACACGCGCGTCCGAGCCAGTGAGGCAGCCGTGTCGGGCTGAAAGAACCGCATTAGGCTGTGTTGCAGAGCGGGCAGAGCACTGAGCAGCGGTTCTACTGTCAGGCGCTATTTCTTTCCAACCTCTCCACCCGCCTGGCCTGCGTGGTGCAGCTCGCTCACGCTGTCCGCTGCCTTTGAGCTGAAGCTCTAAACAAGCCTCTGTAGGAAGGAGGAGGCATGGAGTCACGCTTTAACAACCACACAACCCAAACTTCTCATATTAGTGACACATTATCAAAATATCCCATTGAAAGCTAAATATTTTACTGCAAACAAACAGCCAACGGTGACAACAACAACAGTGTTTGTGATGCTCTAATTACTGACTTGCTGTGCATATGGTTTTCGGGAACCAAAAGAGACCGAGACAAATCATTGGTTAAGTACACGTTTGACTGACCTGTAATTGCTGAGCCAAAATAGGCTGTCGAGTGTGTTATGACAGGAGGAATAAAGGCTTCTTCCCCAGCATAATTGCTTATGAATAAGAACTGAGATCTGGCCTCTCCCCCATCCGTCATGTGAGAGAGAGGGAAAGCGTGAGGAAAACGGAGCAACACGCTAACCTGCAGGCTCCGACAGACGTTAACGACCACGTCTGAGCTCTAGACAGGCCAGAATAATGAGCTGTTCTGCCAAAGTTGGGATGAGCCAGTTTCATCCAGGAGATGCACAGAGACACGATACACAACACATTTATCAGTGCAATATTAGGGTAAAATGAAAATAAATAAGGAGGCTATAAGGCATAAAGGACAGCAGCAAAAACAACAAATGATGGAAAACAAGTTAGACAACCAAGACTTATGACTTAGTTTTAGAGCTGGGCCATTAATGACTCAGTGGGGTTAATCACCCGGATCAATTAAATAACTCACGAATCTGAGGTCTCCATTAACCCGAATCCATCCAGCCCTAACTACACCATGACTAAAATATAAACCCCATCACGTACATACCTCTTATAATCATTACAAACTCATGACATCAACACAGCCATAGTAGCAAGTGTAGCTGCTAAAAATCTCATACCACACTCAGATGAGGGATCCTAACAACTTCCTACAGAGTTGAATCCTCCTGGTAGACTACGGGACTCGTGTCGGTTGAATCAGTAGTGTGGCGCGAAGCACACATTCATGAGTAAACCTGCTGGATAAATTAATCTACAGCTGGAAACATACAGCCCAATCTTAATCACACACATACACACACACACAGGTTAGCGCTCCCCAAACCACATACAGAACGAATCCGCCGGTTAACTTCCTGTAGTGTCATTTGAAATTGATTTTTTTTCCTACTTTGGTAACCTTGTCTTGATACTTTGTCATTGATATGGAAGTGCATTCATTCTCATCACAAGCCGTGTAAACTTTCTTCTGTGAAAAACAAACGATTCAGCTGGAGATTTAGCAACACTGACTCAAGTGACTCACACACCCGGATCAGTTTAGAGTCACCCGGATCAGTTTAGTGAGTGACTCAGAGGGAGCCGAATCCTAAAAAGGAACCAAATATTACAGGTCTACTTAGTATTACCAAATGACACTTCTCATGGAGAAAAACATAACACGTCAAGCATGGGCCCGTTACCTGTCCTCCCAAACCTGTTGATGTTAATAGAAGGCAACTAACCGAAAAGCTGAGAGTTTTTCTCCTTTCCTCCAGTCCCAGAGCATGATGGTGTGATTGTCATCTAGACCCACGGAGGCCAGTCGCTTTCCATCAGCTACACACACACACACACACACAGTCAGTGTCAGCATTTAATGAATACCCTGACATTGCAATACATTACGCAATCCCTGCCTTTTTACCATGTGACTGCTGCAGCAATAAAGCAAGACGTCAGCCGGAATGCACGATGACAGCAAGTAGACTCCAATTAAGGCATAGAGAATATTTCATCATCTGGCATTTAGTCATGCACATACTTGTGCATATGATAATTTGCCTAAAAATTCAGATAAAACCTAAAGTAGATTCTCACGGCTAAACACAAAGGATAAGGGCAAACAGTCTATACCTAAAGGTAACGCTCTCTTTTAGAGCAGATGTTCTCCGTCGCCCCTGCTGTGATCTTGGAAATGCAATAGGTTTAGTTTAACACATGGATCGCAGGTTATGCCCAGGGCAGGTACGCAGAGTGTTATTTCCATCCAGCAGACAGACGAGCAGCAGACAGAGAGCTCACACTCTAACAGGATTGCACAGGGTGCCGATATTAAATTAGATCTGCCTTTCACCCTTAAACATCCCGTGTCTAATTCCTTTTAGAATCAGATTCTTCATGCATGAAAGAAAAGTTCTCTTTATGTATAATTTAGCTGGTTTGATTGTGAAAGATGAACACTAAACATGGTACAATACCACTTCTTTATGTCCGATACGATATCGATATTGTAAATTTGGATATCTGCCGATACAATGCAGTCTTTCTTAAACAGAAAACAGAAAATAATGCTTTAAAAAGGGTCTGAATACATGACAAGGACGTACTTGATGTAAATACTGTTTCCTAACTAAAACAATGTAGTAATTACACACCCATATGCATATGCTAAATTATTTACTATTAATATAACATCTCAAAAATGATTCATTTAAACACAGGTGTGTCATTGAGTGACGCTCCCTAATCCTGCGGCGCTAAAAGCATCAGGAACACAGAGATTGTGAGTGAGAGCTGGTGTTGTTAAGGAAATGAAACAGTATAATGGTGTGATGTGCTTTTGGCCTTGTAGTGTGTAATGTCACTGATACCCGATCCAGCTATTTGAGGCGCTATCGACCGATATCCCATCCACGTATCAGGTCGGTGCCATCTTTAATGAATACAATAATGTCAGACAGAAAGTTTGATTTATGAGGTGCTCATTACTTTGGGACAATACCTGAGAAGTCAAGAGCACACACTCCAAATTGGTGGAATCCCTTAAGCACCGACAGAGGCTTCAAAAACTCTGTTTCCCAGATGTGTATGGAAGAGTCTCTTCCCACCTGTCCAGGAAAGTACACACATGCGTATGATGAAGAAGGCCCAGAGAGAAGGAAATGTGAGATGAAAATAATTGGAAGGTTCTACTGGACAGCTGGACAACCACAACGGCCAGACTACATGTTGCTACGGGAAAATATCCTGAAAGATAATTGGGAAGTCGAGTGCAAGCTTACTTGACCCGTAGCTACAAAGTCTTTGAGGGGGTGAATGGCCAGGCAGAGGATGTCATCGTCATGGCCCAGGTAGAAGCGTTGTGTGTTCTGCTGTCTGTTGTAGACGACCCCCACTGCAGCTACATTGTACACAATCTCTCCAGTCTGGGTGTAGAACAGGTTGCTCCTGCAGTCGTAACCTCGATAACTAAAACCCACACGGCCAAATGACACTTCAAAACAAATCCCGTCCACAGCCTCAGCGTAAAAAGGCGCATGAAGCTTTGCAGATGGCTACATTAGTGAGGTCTGCAACTTCAGCGAATGTTATTCTAGCTTTAAGTAAGGTAGTAATGAGACGTGGGAGAGTGGGGTAGAGCTTACCCGTGGATAAAGTGTAATCTCACTCCGCTGGCTGGAGCCCTTTCTCTCTTTTTCATAGCAATCGCTTGGTTTTTCTCCTTGCACTGCTCTTTAAGTTGAGGTAGATCTTCTTTGTAAACCTGCACAGAAGCATAAAAATATAGATGGATAAAAATACCACCACCTGGAGTCAGACAGAAACCAAGAGAAGCAGGAGGGGTCCACATTTCACCCCTTGGCCCTACCCCTAAGCCCTTCCCCTTGGCCTTTGGTCTTTGTAATGGAGTGGGAAGGGGCAGGGCTGGAAATGTTCCCCTTACGAAATGGGACACTCCTTCAAGAACGTGACAGGTCATCATTAGCCTCTGGTGAATTTTACATTGACAGACACAACGTGTTTTTGCTGCATCTTCAACCTGCCGTCGTCCTCGGTTATTATTTCCGTCTCGTGGACTGTTGGCATTTTTTGCGTTTGTCAGCAGCGAACCAGAGATACCACACTAGCGATTTTATTCCTACCACTCCATTTGGAGTGAGCCTCTGAAAAATCTTAGTTTGAAGGGGTCGTTATTCCTTCCCCTTCCCTTTACCCCTCGGTCTAAATGGGAAATGGGACACTTACAGGGGTAGGGCCAAGGTCAGAATATCCTGACCAGAGGACAACAGATCGGATGTTTTTTTTTTGTAGAAATACCCACTAAATCCATGGCTTTACAGACCTGTCTCCGGTATGTGAGCTGCGTTTCCTGTTCGATCTCTGAATCCATCTCAGGCACGTCCGATTGGTCAGAATCTGACTCCTCACTGTTTGAGTCTGCCAACATCTCTAGGATCAGTAGAGTAAAGAAAAATCAACAGGAGGCCTTAATCTTCTGCAAACATTTCCCGCGCCAATATTACAAGCATGAGCTTCATAAATCAACAAACTGGCAAGAACGCAACCCAGAGGAAAGGCCATATATCTCAGCAGCCCTATAAGTCAACCTCACAACGAAAGACGCTGATCACTGAGAAACAACGCTGCCAAAATGAAATGTGAAGGAACCATTAAGAAAATTAAGTGAAAATGTACAAGAGACTCTCCTGCACTGGAAGCAAGAATGTGTCTGAAATGGAATGTCTGAGATTAGATTTAACCTGATAATCCTGGAGTTAAACGCTTATCGTTCAGTAATCATCAAAAATACCTTGTGGGGCTATGTGGAGAGTGTCTTTTGCCTTCCTTTCGGGTACAAATTTCCACTGGAACACAGAATGGTCGGCTCCACCAATAGTTATTACCCACTGGTAATCATGTGACCATCTGACGTTGGTGATGTGTGCAGAATGTCCTAAGTATTTCTTGAATTTTGCACCTGGAGAGAAAGCAAGAAAAGACGCCTTCAGGAGCACAGTCAGACAGCGTCGCCAGAAAAGACGTTTCCAAACTTCACCAACCTTTTCTTATACACGGATACCGGAATAGTTTTACTAATCCATAATCGTCAGCTGTTACTAAAACTTGGCTACTGAAGTTGGCATCTACAGAGTTGATGTCGTTGATGTCAGAGTATTTGGGCCAGATCCCATTTACTTCTGGGCCGAGAACACATGTCCACGTGGACCACTGGACCAGTTTCAGCTCCTCTCTGCTGGTCACCTCTTTTCCACCTAGAAACAGAAAAATAGCCCACTAAGACCTAAGCCTCTAATACCACGACTAACAGTAATAGATACTATTCAGTCAAAGTTATATTTAGAACTCTTCCTTTGCGAAGATCGTTTGGGGCAGTTGGTAGTGCAACGGTTACGGTAATCACTCTGTGATCAGAAGTTCGGTGGGTCGAATCCCGGAGTAAGGTACTGACCCCAAGCACTGCTCCCTGGGTGCTGATCATGTCAGTTATCTAGGGCTGGGTATCGTTGCTGATTTCCTGAATCGATTTGATTCCGATTCACAAGGTCATGATCCGTTTCAATTCTCGATATCGATTTATTTAGAGATTTCTTTGCGTCAATACTAGTTTTGCTTGGTTATAAAATAACTTGTTTTAAAACCGAAGTGTTGCCAAACATCGGCGTTTAGGCCAGACGGTGATTTGAGCGGAGCAGCTTCAGTCATGGCTCTATTCGGTTTCGGTTTCGTCGGCCTCACGTTTTTATAGCTTTCCTTGCGCGGTCGCGAGAAGTAGTGCATAGCCGCAGGAAAAGATCGATCCGCGAATTTTTGAATCGATATCGTATTTTTCGAACGAGAATCGATATTGATCGGTGAATCGATTTTTTGAACCCAGCCCTACAGTTATCCATTGCTCCTTCCCGAATGGGTCAAATGTAGATGTAGATTCATCAAACTCGAAAAGGAAATTTGAACCATTACACTACCAACTGCTTAAAGTTAAAACCAAGGCTTGACAGATGATCAGCTGGGCCGATTATCGAGGGCTGACATTAGGCATTTTTTAATTTTGACCATCACCGATATGAAGTAATCACAAGGTGTGCTACTGTGGCTCCACTGCCGTCTGCTCTCGACTCAGTGCTTCATTTAATGTCTCGCCCACAACAGTCTCTGATTGGCTATAAGTCAAATGAGTAGTAGCCAATCAGCACTGAAGCCTTGTTGTCACTCACACCACACTCACACACGAGTGCAGCGTGAAGCTCCGAGAAGGAGAAGAGGAGAGAGGAGAGTTTGGGGTTTGGAAAATGTCATTTAATTTTATTCATTTATTTTTTGCATTTCGCTTCCAAATATCGTTTTTCGGCCCCGTTAACTTGCAATAATCTGTATCAATAACAGCCCTGAAAAATGGTCGACCTCTGGTTAAAACAACAAATGATTTCAGTACGTGCATGACCATAAGAGAGCATGTGAGAAGGCTTCAGTTCCTACTGGGCATTCTGTAGAACAGTCGCCTGCCGCTGCCGTCATTGGTCTGCAGGTACTTGCTGTCGGTGGACCAATCCATGTGTGTGATGAAGCTGGTGGAGCCCACACACTCGCCCACCTTCTTATAACGCTGCACCACACCGTAGATGTCCACCGAGTTATCGTTGGAGCCCACGGCCAAGTGGGCCCCATCGGGGGAGTACTTCAGCTCATGGATCGCCTCCTTACGGTCCTTAATGTGCACCACCTCTGTCATGTCCCTGTAGGAGAAAACCTATTTTGTTACTGCTCACTTGCACTACTTAATTTCACACCGGCTCTGATGATACTGTGTGCTCAACGCTGGGATATTTAGCTTGAGAATTTGGATTATTTAACAGCATATTGGAAAATGAAATGTATACACCTTCAAATTGCATTAACAACATTCTCATAGTTAATATGCCTTCTTCTTTTTAAATATCAATATAGGAACTGTATTTTAGTGATATTGATTCAGCTATATTAATAAAAGTATTTCACATAAAATAGCCTTATATTATCACAATATTGTCTCAAAAACACTCCTTTATTAGTTATAATTACTAGCACTTCTTAATATGCAATATGTGGGGACAGTCTGAGAAGGCCGTTTCTGTTCCAGGTCAACTGTGACCGCAACCCTGTTTAACACCTTTGGGATGAACTAGAACAAAGACTGTGAGCCAGGCCTCCACGTCCGGCATAAGTGCCTGATTAGGGGTGGGAATTGATCAGATTTGATCAGTATCAATACCAATGTAAATTATTTTACAAACTGAAATCATATCAGAACTTTATTTTTCCCAATGTCAGATCTAGAATCTTTTTAATACTTAAATTAAGCAGTATTACTTATATAAAGTTTTAGGCAGGTGTGAACAAATGCTGTAAACAAAGAATGCTTTCAGAAATATAAATAATGATTGTTTATTTTTATCAATTTACAAAATGCAAAGTGAGCGAACAAAAGAGAAATCTAAATCAAATCAATATTTGCTGTTACTACCTTTTGTCTTCAAACCAGCATCAGTTCTTATAGGTACACTTGCACAAAGTCAGGGGTTTTGTAGGATTATTGTCATTATATTATTTTGTAGGATTATAGTCATTATATTATTTTGTAGTCATTATATTATTTTGTAGGATTATAGTCATTATATTATTTTGTAGGATTATAGTCATTATATTATTTTGTAGGATTATAGGATTATAGATCTGTGGTCAGTTCTCCAAGATGTTTGGAACAACATACCAGCCGAGTTCCTTCAAAAACTGTGTGCAAGTGTACCTAGAAGAACTGATGCTGTTTTGAAGGCAAAGGGTGGTCACACCAAATACTGATTTGATTTAGATTTCTCTTTTGTTCATTCACTGCATTTTGTTGATTGATGAAAATAAATGATTAACACTTCCATTTCTGAAAGCATTCTTTGTTTACAGCATTTTTTCACACCTGCCTAAAACTCTTGCACAGCACTGTACGTATGTACTTATAAAAACAATACTGATAGTATTACTATATTTAGTAGTACTGTATTTATTTACATTCTTTAGCAAGATTATAATATGTTCTCACCCCACTCTCTGTGTAATATACCTGACTCTCAGCACGGTGAATGAGCCGTCCTTCATGCCCAGGGCCACGTGGATACCATCCGTGCTCACCGCTGCGCAGCGAATGGGCTCTTCCATGTTACAGCGTGCTATCAGCGCGTGGTCTATAAGGCTCCAGATCCTATAACAACAGATAAAGGGGAGAGAAAAAACAAGCAGGAGATTAGGGACATAGCACTACAGAATGGCTGTGCCAGACAGTGTTGGGGAGTAACTTACCACAAATAGCAACGCTCCGACCTTAACTACTTGTTTCAGTAGCATATCAGAGTTGAAGCTGCTTTGAAAATGCTGTAGCTTTAAAAGTAACTATATTTTAGCAAACAGAGATGTAGCATGGAAAAAACCCATAATTTACTCTTTACAAAGACTTTCTGATGTTGCTGCGAAGGTGCAAAAAAGAGGTGAAACCGTTCAGCCATGTTGATAGTTAACAATGATGCTGATGTTATTCTACTTGAACACACTGCCACTCCAATTTTTCTGGTACTGCAACTCGTGCTCAGAGGGTGCATCAAGAGAACGCGTGGCAGTCACGATGTGTGTGCGAAAGCGTTGTGAAAGTTAAGTAGCCGGGGATAAAGTTCACCTTGGTGAGGATGGAAGTAAGAATCCCTTTGTTGTGAAATAACTTTGAAACACAGTAGTTAGCTCCTTAGTGCTAGCTTGTAGCTTGAAAAGCTATCATTTAAAGGTAGCTTCCCCAACACTGGTGCTGGATGTGGCTGTGTGTAGTGTATTGATACCGGACGGATCGGTCGTCGCTGCCGGTCATGGCGAGTGGCTTGGTGGGATGCACGGCCAGGGCCCAGAGCTCCCCCTCGCAGTGGCCCTGCATGATGAGAAAGGGCTTGGTGCGGTCATGCACCACCACCTCAAAGATCTCACTGTCCTGTGTGCCTACCAGGATGTGGTCTCCTCGCCAGCACACACTGCGCACCGACAGACCTGAAAAAACAAGAACGTGTTAAAATAATTGGATCATATTTTACCTGCTGTCAGGGACGTGATTCCTGGGAGACACTGAAAAATGGAAGCAGGTCCATTTGGTAAAAAAGGCAGGAAGATCTGACAAATGCTGAAATGACTCAAGGAAACTAGAAAAGCAGACGGGGAGAGTCATGGGAGCTTGTGTATGAGTGAGAACATCTGGAGGGACTGGGGGATCACAGTGGGATCGTTTTAAGAAGGAACCTTTTCAATGCAACCCACCTCTGGAATTTTCACCTCTAGCTACTGATGGATCATAGCAAAGAATGTGAAGGAGCAAAGAAAGAAACACAAAGCACCCATTAGCAATAACACACAACAATCACAATGTTCTGTGAGAGATAATAAGCTTTCTAGCAAAAGTGAATTTTGGTGTGTAAAAGACACAGCAAGCAGAGAGCAGGCAGAGCGAGCCGACTGTGTTTATATACCCTTATATCCCTGGTCTGTTTCCCTGAGGTCGATGACAGTGATGGGTTTGAAGCTCAGATCCCACAGTCGGATGCAGCCGTCTCTTCCACCAGTGGCAAAGCCCTCTTCACACGCGTTCATACTGAAAATCCCAGACTGCAAACACACACACACACACATACACATTGTATTAAGAGTGCTAGTTTCAGCCACATCAGATGTTATGCAGCAAATATTTATGATCTTAAATTGTGTCGTCCTCAGACTCCACACTCAACCCCTGATCTACACAGGTAACAGTATTATTAGGGTGACCAGATTTAAATTTGTGAAAAAGAGGACACATCGCTTCGGGCCCAGATGATTTTAGCCAACACATTTTTTAAACCAAAATTTTAGTTATTCAAACGTTTTTTTACATTTGGGTTTTGAAAATCGAGTGAACGACTGACACATAGATGTGACCGTTTCCAGTTAATTCATTTACTAAATATGCTATATGTAATCATAATTTTATATTTGTATAACTTTAATAAATTGATTATAAATAACTCTTGTATGGGGGGTATTTTTCATGTAAACGTAGATCAACGTTTAATTTCATTTAATATATGTGCTGACCTAATTAAATATTACTTGAACAGTACTGAACTAGAACAAGTTTACCTTTCACTACTATGTTATTCTTGTGTAACTATGTAAGAAATAACATAGTTAAATAACCAGAATTATTTGATTTAAACTGTCAAAAAAGGTGTGGAAGTGTGAAGATAGACACAATTTCCAGGTCTCAAAAAGAGGACATGTCCAGGGAAAAGAGGACGTCTGGTCACTCTGAATATTATATGATAACAAGACGTATAGTGATTATAACATATTTTCCTAATTGTTGTTCATAAGATAACGTAAGTGTTCTTAAATAAAAACCTAATCTCAAATAGGAAACACTGTGCATGTCTGAACCTTCATGAAAACTGCATGAAAGTGGGGGTTTAAAAAAATTCTACATGAGAGTGGTTAGTGAACGAGATGTTCTACAACTGAAAACTCCACCACTTCCACTTCTGCTGCCGTTTTTTAAAAAGCACAACATTGGTTTAATCAAAGAACCACAGAACCACAGTCAAGTCACTAAACTGTAAAGCACTTGCCATTTTCTCAGACAGTGTATGTGGGGGGGGGAGTCTGGCAGCAGGGTGTGCATTGTGTTTTTTGTGGTATCTCTGTGTGTGTCCGCGTATGTGTGTTTACGGAGGTTGTGACTGTGTGGATTTCAGAGATGAGAAAGCAGCATTTGCCATCATCTGATCCGCAGGGAGCCGGCAGTGCGAACCAATATGACAGCAGCACAAGAACACCGGGAGCGTGCTATTCCCTCAAGGACACCTCCCTAACGACGTCTTTCTTCCCCTCGGTTTTCTTCTCCTTTTCCCTTCCCTGTGTAACCTCAGGCTTAAGTTAAAGAGCAATTCGTGGAACTGCACCTGACAGGACACTCTCCCAGGAAAGAAAATACCGAAGACAGCATGTGACAAAAGCACTCGCACGAAACATCACCTCCCCTTTCAAACGACTTCAGCAATGCCTTGTAGCCAGGACATTTCAGAGGTCCATTAACAAAGGGACGGCTACATAAACTGACACAATGCACTCTCGCCCTGCAGCCAACGGAGCCGGTAATCAAAGCAATAACAAAAGCCATGGTCTTGTCACCACTTCAACCCCCGTCCGCGGTTCAGTCACGCAGGGTTTAATCCGAGGAAACGCTCTGCTTACCCCGTGAGCCCCCTGAATGGTGCGTATCAAGTTGACTCCCTTCCACACATAGATGTCTCCGTTCAATGCACCTGAGTACGTGACCTCGTCCCTGGCGCAGGCCACGCACAGGATGGTCTGCAGCTCCCCCGTCCTCCCGAACACGCCGCGTTTAGGGGTCAGAGCGTTTCCACACAGACTCCAGAACTGAGGGGGAGACAGAAACAGAGATTATAGGACATGACAGCGGGATATTGCGAAATTAATATTGATCTAACTACACTTGTAGCCCGACTACGCGGTTCTGTGCAACATTTCCATGCGGAATGATATTCTAGCTTTAGGCTTTTCACAGTGAGTCGCTTTCAGAATGTGAATGAAAAGCGTGGTTTGATTTTTGCAGTTCTATCCATAAATAAAAACACTCCCGACGGCAGACTTCTTGATTGTGCTTCCTGGCGGATCAGGAAGCGCTAGCGGTTCTACCTGGTGGGCGGAGCTTCTCAGATAGGAGGGTGGAGTTATTCAAACGTCCCCTACTAAATCTAAACGCCTCATTTAAGCACAGGATTCCTGACATTCCTAAATAATACTAAAAACACAATTCATCATTTTTATGAAATGTACAGTGTGTGAAGAGGCAGTACAGACCCAAATGGATGTCCAAAGAACAGAAAAGGTGATTTTTTTCAAAATGGGAGATTAAATGAAGCAGCGAGTCCAGAGCAAGCGGCACAGAAAGAGGAGACGGCAGCGGAGCCACAGTGGCACCTTGTGATTACTTCATATCAGTGACGGTCAAAATTAAACACCGATACAGATAATCGGCAAAACGCATAATGTCGGCCCGCGATAATCGGCACGGCCTCAAATCGGTCGATCCTTGATTAAATAGTTGCAATAGCAATTTAATGTGACATGGAATAGCAGTTATGTAATTACTGTAACATGCAAATATTTTTTTCAGCTAATTTTCTTTAAAAGGTTTCCCATCAACTCCTGTATTATTGGAACTCTGGTTACACCTAAATAATGCATGTTTCCCACAGAGAGCTAGATCCACACACAAAACTGCCATGAATAAAAAACAGGGTCTGCACACACCATGTGAATTCAGAGTAACACACACAAGGACACCCTGGGCATAACAATTAGCTCATGGGTGAGATTCAGGTCTGTGTGAAAGTGTGTGCGTGTGTGTGTGTGCGTGTAAGAGAGAGACACCAGAGCTATTTTTTCAGGTCACACACTTATCTAAAAGAACATCATGATTCGTGTGTGTGTGTGTGTGAGAGAGAGAGAGTGAGAGAGCGTGCGTGCGAGCGTGCGTGTGCACGTGTGTGAGCGTGAAAGGGAGGCAACAACCCCAGAGCTTAATTTTCCCAGGTCACACACACCTGTCTGTGAGCACAGCGTGAGCGTGACAGGGTCACCTGTTTGTGACCTCGCCCTACTGAGCGCTAAACTCACCTTGACCAAGCAGAGCCAGGAGAGGAAAACACACTCGCCCTCTCACTCAGAGACACTTCCAAGCAGCCTGCACTTACAGACACCCCGACCCAAACGCCCACAGCATCCCAGCATATACGAGATCACACTATACATTACTATGTGGTACTCTGAATAGTGTGTGCTTCTGTCCTTACGCTGGACTGAGCATGAACATCACCTGGGGCTGCAAAAGTAGAGATACACAATCCGTATTTCCCACTAATATATTGCTGGCGTAAGAGCTGCGAGCTGAAGAAACAGAGTGCGTATTGATCAAAATATCGATTTCTAAACTCTTCCAAAATTCATTGTATAATGAATATTGACTGAGTGAGTTAAGCAAGAGAAGCAAAGACAATCACAGAAAATCTAGAAAGAGCCGATGAGGAGAAGAGAAGGTGGAAAAACAAGTTAAGGTGAGCGAGATGAGTGACGGGTAGGGTCATGCAATATCATTAAAATCTCATATTCCGATATTCAACCATTCATTCATTCGTTATCCGAACCGCTCGACCCCAACTGGGGTCGCGGGGGGGGTCTGGAGCCAATCCCGGGAACGTACGGGCGCAAGGCGGGGAACAACCCTGGGCAGGTGCCAACACACCGCAGGGCACACACACTCACACAATCACATTCACACCTTACGGGGCTAATTTAGAGTCACCAATCAACCTAAAGTGCATGCGTTTGGACTGTGGGAGGAAACCGGAGCAACCGGAGAGCATGCAAACTCCACACAGAAAGACCCTACGGCCGACCCGGGGCTCGAACCCAGGACCTTCATAATTTTCTCTGTGTCTACATCCATGCGGTGCTATGGTGACTACTGCAAACTCTCATCCAAACCGTGAAAACATAGTGCTGTAAACAGTGTTTTTTTGCGACACAGCGAAATAAATGATAAAGTATAATATGAAATGATTCCGTCATCCGATATATTTTGTCATATGGTAGAGCCCCAGTGATGGGTGTGCCTGAGGGCAGGGGACGGTGTTGGAGGCTGCTTTACGTTAGCACGGCACAGAATCTCATTGAATCACGGGCCTTGGGTTTGCAGAACTGCTCTTTGGAAAAGCTTTTAATGTAATCAAAATGAGTCACTGCTATTTATCTGCCAAGCACACTCCCCTCCACACACACACACACACACCACCTCCCTGTCTCTTTCACTCCCATCTCCCTGCATTGCGCACACACACGCGGACACTACACTGTGTCTTCCCCATGTTTGAACCTCTGTACAGTCAGCATCACGGATTACACTCTGTTCTTTAATAAGCCTCATTATGCTCAAACACATATGAAACTAGGGCTGGGCGATATGGCCTAAAATAATACCGCAATATTTTTAAGCTCATGATGAACAATATATATGTGACTCTGCGCGGCAAAACCAGTCGCTTGTTGCAAATTCTCAAAATTGAGTTATTATGTTTTCATGAAAGGGCATAAGTCAAGCTTACGTATATGGAACGAATGGGACGACATATGACTGAGATATCAACATTCAAAGGAGTCGGGTTTCTCCTGTCACGCCAAGTGAGAAACGGAGAAATCTGCCGTCGAAGTTGACTATCGCCGTAGCACTCACAGACGCTTGGTGCGGTCGCGGCTACGTTTGTATTTACGGTAGCCTACGCTGCATTCACAGCCACACGGATAGCCTACCTGCGTTAGGTTAACTGAACTCGGGAGACGAAGATGGATTCCGGAGAAATAGACGCTAGTCAACCAGTGGATTTACCGTAAATATTGGAGTAGAGCGGTCAAAACAGAAACTTTTAACATTCTGCTGGAATTGAATTCCTCACCTCAAGAAAGTCACGTTTTTAGGATGGAAAGGGTAAGTTTTTCAGCCAAATTTATTCACAACAGTACAGTATAGACCTTCCACTGTTTCAAAACACTAAAAACAAAAAATCCAAAATTTTACCCCACGCAACATAAACGCTCGTTTTTCTCGGAAACCTCCGTTGCGACAAGCGACTGGTTTTGCCGTGGAGGGTCACATATCTCAATATACTCTCTTTCTGGATGAGAACTACATTTGCCACAGTCCCCTGCACATGAGCCACGTCACAATAATTGCCGTTTATAATGGACGTATTAGAATAAACACTGATATCAAGTACCCAGCTGTACTGTGAGTAGAACGCTGGTTGTTATTTATCAGCTGACATGTGAGTTTTGTCTGTAATAAAGGGGGAGATTTGTCTGAAATGGTGTGAATATTCACTTCTCTCTCTGCACGCTCACTTCACTCCGCGTCCAGAACAAACCGTGTGTGCGCTAGGAGAGTGTTGTGGATGGTGGGGGAGTGAGCTGTCTGCTTTGAGAGAGCAGAGAAGCCAAACTGGAGAGTGAAGTACGTGCTGTCTGTTTAACATTAACGTGAGGATTTGTGCTCCATCTTCACCATATAGTCGTTTACTACGTCACACGTGGAACAAGCCCAGATATATCCAGTATATTCCACACACATCACCCACCCCGACGTCAATGCGTTGTTTATTAACTCCCTTTAACTCACAAAAACCACACACACATACCGTGTGAGTTTAACATAGTGATGTGATCAGTTTGTTTAACTGCTTCCAGTGAAGTGATTTCCTCGTTATAGACATGTAAGAGAGAAATATTGTTTAATGTTGATTAATGTTAAGGCTTTGCATCTTCCACTTATTTGTCATGTGGTGTAAAATGGGCATTGGTCCGGTCTCGGTCTGGACTCTGTCACGCCCCACCCTGGTCTCGGTCTCGTCTCTCTCTCTCGGCCAGTCAGAGCCTTGGTCTTGTTTTGGTTTCAACACACACTGTTCTTGGTTTTGTGTCGGTCTTTAGGTGGTCTTGTCCCCAACTCTAGGTGTGATGATCCACTAAGTTCCCATGTGAGTATGGAACTGAACCAAACCTCTTTTTGCTTTATTTGATACCACAACCAGTCAGTTAGAACTGGTCTAAACAAGACATGGAGAAAGAAGTGTGTGTGTGTGAGCTGAGGATGGTCTTGCTGTATTTCTGAACGTTGCACTGTGCATTAGGGCAGTGCAGTGAGATTCTTCGGTCGTGTCTCCATGTCCTAGACTAAAGGTACAGCGTCTACTCAGTGAAGCTTACCGCGCTGAGAAGAGAGAGCAAATGGGTGCGTGTGTATGTGTGCTTAAAGCAGCAACTTGACATAAATCCCTGGATTGCACATGCACGTAAGAGCGGGTACGGGCGCGCACAGAAACCCACACATAGTCACAAACAAGCACACACTGCTACACACCGCTACACTGACGACATGCTATTGAGCATTTCAGTGAAATCAGCAGAAATGCAAACACTGTTTCCATCGTCTTAACAATTTACACCAGGTCCAGCGCCCAGTCACTTGGTCAATAATTACACTATGTAGCAGAGCAACCTGCTTTACAAAGACTCTTTACGGTTTTGAGAGAGAGAGAGAAGGAGAGAGAGAGAGAAGGAAAGAGAGGGGGAGGATTACTCCAGGCTAAATCTCTGCCTGCATTGAGTGCTATAATCGCTGACTGAGCACTGGTCCTGGGAGCAGATGTCACATGGTTTGGGGGGATTCAGGACTCAGGAATTATGTGGAACAACTGCTGCACTGTCCTGGCACCACAGGAGTGGAGGATTAGAGGCAGAGAGAGAGAGAGGGAGAGAGAGAGAGAGAGAGAGAGAGAGAGAGGGAGAGGGAGAGGGAGTAAAAAGTAGACAGCGTGAGAGATGTGATTGTGAGAGCAGTGGTTGAGATGCCGAGCCACTACTGGATCTGGATTAGCTGGATAGATGTAGGAAATTTAGAGACAGAATAAGAAATGGTGGGAAAAGGAGAATGTTTTTCCTTTACTTGATGCAAAAAAGTAAGAAAGAAAATCAGCTGCCACATGCATGCAGATGGATCTGTCTTCACTCGCTCATTAAAAACAGAACCAGTTGCACGTTTACGTGAGTGGACTAAACAAGATCTCAAACCTCTAGCACGGTCTGGACTATCTGTCTGAGACAAAGCTCACTGCATGCAAATCCCCACCATTCAAGTGTAAAAATAGGCAGTGTGGATGGGAGCGGTTTGTCACCACTGTGATTTGCTGGTGAAACAGCTGAATTGGAGGAGCTGAAGGAACGCTGCGCTCATATCCTTTCATAAGCAGAACGGCAGAATCTGAATAAGCAGAGCACTTTCAGAGGGAGAACTCCGAACGGCTCTGAATTTAAGAGACAAATCTACAAGAGGAGACATTTGAATGACTCACTCTTTCTCCGGTTTCTAGCTTGTTGATGATTTCTTTCCATCTTCTTAGTGAAACTGACATATTGTAGGACATTCAAAATTCAACAGAGAAGACTTTTGCTCCTCCAGCTGCTAGACTATGACTGTCATGATAAGACAATGATACCAGAATCATATTAGAATCAGACGATTATTGTTTTTTTAAGTCCTTGGCATCGCACTGTTGCTTAGATTTGCCCGATATTTTCAGCTGAAAATTTATGACATATGTTGTCAGGTTTTATACAGCCCACGCCTTCTGTCCTAGAATGTGTGGCGTTACTTCGTGGCAAAATTCTGAGCACGCAGTGGGACATTCACAAGCAACATCTCTTGTCTTTTTGGCTCTCCCGTCTGTCGATATCGGTATCGGCATTGTCAGATATAGGCATGAAAACTATAGGATATCGGATTGGCATCAGCCAAAAATTGCCATATCGTGCATACTGCAAGAATTAGCAGTACAACTAGCAACTCCCAACTCTGTACTATATTCAAACCTGTGATTTGAGCTAGAGCTGAGACAGGCGTATGTTTGAAAATTCAGATTCAGAAAAATACTTATGCAACGTTTGTGAAGGCAGTATATCTGTTGAAAGAATGCAGAAAACTGAAACCAGTACCTTGATATGCTTGACCCCGCAGCTGACCAGCTTGCTCTGTTGATAAAGGTCCCACGATATGTCAAATATCTTCAGAGACACAAGAGGAGGAAAAAACAGAAAAAGCTGATGAAGATATAAGAATGCCTGAATAAATAACTACTTGTTGAACAGTGTTTGTAGAAGTCCTTCAACCCATGATCAGGAAAAAAAATATTAACTACAAATTAATGAGTGAGAAATATTGTGTGTCAAAGAAAACAAAATTGCCCTAGCATTAATAATGCAATGTGCCACAATATTCATTACATTATCACAGAAACTTAAATGCATTCTCAGATGATGGCGTCTTGGAGCGAAACACTTAATCAGCACTAACTTGTTTATGGCTGTCTGATTTGGGGCTGTGACTTATGAGAAACAGCTGAGGAGAAGCAAGTAATGAAAGGACAAGGCATTAATCTGACCATATTTAATATCTTATGTGTGTGTGTCTGTTTGTGTGCATATCCTTACCCTATCTGTATGACCAGGAGCGGCAGCAAGCACTTTCCCTCTTCTCCAGTCCCACACACAGATGGTGTTCTTTGAATCTAGACCCACAGATACCAAACACTGCAAAGGACATGAGAGGTCAAAACACATCAAAATACAGGTTATCGGTTATGATGTTGTTATGAATGGTATAAAGTCATTCAGGTGGACGGTAGACTACCATGCTGAGAATGTCACAGGCGTGAATTCATAACATTTCAAAGTGGTGTCCATTTTTACAGATGTCTTAGGGTGCTTTCACACCTTAGTACGCTTGCTCTGGTCTGAAATTTTGTAAACTTGTAGCATTTTCTCCTTGGTTCGGTTCGTTTTACAAGGGAAAAAATGCAAACGTACCAAAATGTGTTACTTTAAATCACGCGAGAACGTCCTCTCCGCTCATTGGTCAGATGTGTTTGCCGCGTGAACAAAAATGTAAACACAGGAAGAAGATTCTGTGTTGACTGTTCCAAGATGGAGAACCTACGTGGACTGGTTGTCGCCCTGGTAATTACTTTCGACATCTCGTGCGTTCACCACTTCAGACGAATTATTGCGTTTGAAAATCAAGCGCGGTTACGGCTGGAAAACAGCATATTGATGCACTGCATTCACCTGAGGCGCGTATCGCGAAAATACAGGAGGTGACGCACGTTAATAAGGAGGAACAGTGATATGCTCATCATGTGAAATTTATCCCGAAGATCCAACAGGTATGTACTGTATATCGCGTGACTCGCAGCCTTTGGTCCTGTTTTGGTTCGGTATGCTTTCTCACCAGGAGGACCGCACCAGAGTTCGCTAACTGATTGGGATCGAGACCACCTCTTTTTGGGGGTCTCAGTGCGGTTGTTTTGGTCCTCACCCGAGTGCGATTACGGTGTTCACACCAGACCAAACGAACCACACCAAGAGGGGAAACGAACTCAAGTTCGATTGAAGCGGACTAAAGCCTGTAGGTGTGAAAGCACCCTTAGATTCTACAATGAACATTTGGCTGGACAACTTCAAGTCGCACACTACGCTACCATCCAGCCAGATGTCCTTTAGAGTAGCGGTTACTGCAGCACATAAACCATGGAGAAGAGATCACTATTTTGAGCACAGCTCTCTGAACAAAAACACACTTCTGTGCATTTTCCAAATTCCATCTCCTTCACGATCCATTGCAGCTCTTCCCCTTTCTTCACAGAGCCTTTCATGTTTCATTTAATGTGTTCCACTACACTCTCACCCCAGCTACGACTTGGCAAGCTTTCCAAACAGTTTCTCTCAGAGGCCTCATTAGCCGAGCAAGTCTTTGACGTGAGTTTGGTGCCTTCCGCTGGTGCTCTTCCGTCCCACCAATCCCACCGCGTCTATTTCAGGCTCAGACGCGAGCAGGCCCCCCCCGTTACATAAGCCACTAGGCGAGGTTTCAGCTCTGTGCCAGATCGGTACAAAGTGAGGTGCCTTCAGTAAACCATCTCTGTTACGCTTTTGATACATTTACGAAGTGGAGACTTGCCATAGGCATTCAGGGCTTCAGAGACCACCACGTTTACTCCTTCATTATGCTTTTCCATCTGTCGGGGTAATAAAAATATAGATGAGGCCAATTTCCTCTTCCACACATATCACCTCCCCGCCACACCACGACCGCTGGGGCTGAGCGGCCCGCTGGGGAAAGAGGGTTAGATGGGAGTTCTCACCCATAAAAACCTCAGCTAGCCATGAAATATTGATCTGAGAAGTGTAATCTCTCTCCTGTGGGCGCTCAGTCAGGTTCGAGAGAACATATAACCCTGCTTGGACGGATCCCAGCGGCCTGCAAAGCCCTAACGACGGTGTTCATTGTGAGGGGGAACACTTTGCCTCGATCCAATATCCAACATCTTTTGTTATGAGGCATGCTGGATTCAATATCATCGTGCCAATGAAAAGGACGGCGATTAAGAGGGAAAGGGTAAAGACCTGTAATTTGGAGTTAAACATTTGGTGGTAATCGAAGACGGTTACAGTTGAGCTCGCTATTGGCTTGGTCGTTAAACGCGGCACGACCCTGTGACAATGGCTAACACAGGAAGTGCTATGAAGACGAAATGGGAGGACAACATAAAACCAAGAAAGCGAGGAGTCCAGTCTTTCAGAAATTACGCAAGCTCTGTGTTCACAAATGACAGAACATTTATCAGTCTGGCATGGTCGCCGTCCCGCTGTGGCTAAACTATTGATGCACTAAGCCTGCAGCTTAAAGTACATTTCATCCCACGTTTAGGACTTGCCCATTTCAAGTGTCTGAATGCTGTCTAGGGGTGCACAATTCAGGAAACCTCACAATTCCTATCAATTCCGATTCTTGGGCTCACGATTCGAATCAAAATCAATTCACGATTCATAAGCGATTCACGCTTCAATACACAGATGAATTTGTTTCCAGATTACTGTTTTGAGTTACTTTATCCATTTGACTGTGGTAGATCTACAAAAAATATCACACTGAATCAAATGTAGTTTACTAAATGTAATGCATATGTACGCATTAGAGGTTTGAACCTTCACTGGTCTCACGATTCGATTTCATTACGATTATTAGCTCAGCGATTCCATTTGATACGATATCTCGAGGCAGCTTGATGCACGTCATAAATGTTTCTACATTACTGCACATTGCACGCAGAACACGCCGCCATAGACGCTACCAGCGTGTTGTTTTTAACTTGAATTTTTATGCTGTATTTCCATAGCATGCTTCCGTCCCAAGGACCACCACTTAGACTAAGCAGTATTTCTACTACGCAGTTTTTTCTATTTATTTTTTGATATTTGCATTAAATGCATTATTCATAAAGATGCTCAAATCAGAACTGTCCACATCTGCATCACAATGCAGCGATTACACACTCAAAAAAATTACTTGTTAGGTGAACGTAATGAAATTATGGAAAGAATTTCCACCTAAATCAAATGCTTTAATTTAGCCAGAAAGAATTTTCTTGTAAACGTAAATATGCTGGGCCAACCTCATGTACTGGGGTTACTGTTAGTTAATTACCATGCTTCAATCCAACGACATTTGTAAGGGTAAATGTTACATATTTACAAAGGTAGGATCTCACTTGATTTTACTGGGGCATCTGAACTTGTATGATAGGGATATGAGTTTCTTAATTTAATTGGGTAGTTACAACTACATTTTAAAACAGTACAATTACATGAATTAATTGTGCTAATCCAACAAAAAGTTATGCTTATTTGTCAGCAATACTCTACGCTAAGAGACAAGCTTTTTAATCATAAGAAGTTTTTGACAGTGTTTAGTCGGGAATTTAAACATATGTTTATCAAGTTTACCCCCAGCTGGTGTCAAGTTTGGACAAGAAATACACAAAGCAAACTGAATTAGATGGAATAAAGTTTTATCAGAAAAAGAAACAGCTTGCTGTGAAAACACAACGTAAAACTCAGGCAGACATCTTGGTAGAAAACTATGAACCAAACAGCATATCTGCACCTGTATTGTTTTCTGTTGGATGGATGATAAAGGAATGAACGCACCTTCTTCCACAGGTGGTGGTTCCTCTTTGTCAGGGACACACTGTTGAATATGGCCTGACTGATAAAATAATAAGGGGCGCTCCTAATGTGCACATTACTGCCACCCTCTGCTCTGGAGGTATAAAGCGGAAGTGATTTGCAAACTAAACCCTTTAGAATTATGTTGTGTTGACATAGATTACTCTAGTAAATTTTAAGTTGTTACACGATATGTTAAAACTACATGATTTAAAACGGTTCAACTTCAAAACATGATTTTATTTAATAGAAGCTACATGTTCGACTTAGGATAATGTAACAGACACCCAGTTTGCTTTTTTTGAGTGCACGATTAATTTCAACACCCCTAGTACACATACAGACTCACGTCAAGGAGGACTATCCAGACAGATTTCCACATTGCACCATCTATAGGATCTACCAGCTGAACTCGCATCGGGGGAGTAAACTAGCACCACTGCTTTAGTTGAAAAAATATGAATCTGAATTTGAATGAATTTTTGGGAATGCATGAATTGATTCTGAATCGTCAGAGAAAGAATCGTGATTCGATTTAATTCGATTTTGTTGCACACCCCTGCTGCTGTCTGCATCAGCGTCACAGGGACAGAGGAGATTCAGACTGACTCATGCACCTTTAACTTTGAGTTCACACACACACACACACACACACTCTCTCTCTCTCTCTCTCATCGGTCAGCCTGTCAGAGTTATACTAGTCAAGTGTTCAGATGTGAGACTTGAGAGGTGCGTGTAATTAGTCTGACACCGCGGCATCCCGGCGATACTGAGAGTATATACTGTAACTTGGTGGTATGACGAAAGCCTATTTTTTAAGCTCCGGTTTAATACTTAAACACTCGCTCATTCTGAATGCAGGGATGTTTTTTACACACGTGCCACAAAGACGTGACCATCGCTCACCTGTCCATCGAGGTCAAAGGCGAGACAGGCGATGCCGTGTGTGTGCACGTCCTTTAGGATGGACACAGTCTGGACGGTGTAGGAGTCCCACACGCAGATATAAGGCTCCTTTCCAACCTGGCCAGTGGCCACCAACACTCGCTCGGGATGCAGGGCTAAACTGAGGGCACACAGAGAGGGAAGGAGAGACTTAACAGCAAAACATTTTGGCAGTACAAAACAAATACACTAGGAAATAACGATACTTGATCTTTCTGGCTTAGCTGATATTGAACTTACAGCTTTTACAACGAGTTACAACCGTGATTTCATTTAAACAATAAACACACATCTAGGCACACATCTAAAAACAACAATCATATTTTTAAAGAAACCTTGCATTTACGGAATCATGAGAACATTTCTTTAGGTCACTCTGTACCAAGCGGCGGGTGAACCCAAACACAGAGTCTCAAAAACCAGGACGAGGGCACAAAGATGAATGGACTAAACTCGAGATATTTCTTCAGGAAAGGGTCAAATCCAAATCACAGAGAACAGAAGAGTAATCCAAAAACATACAGCGATGGTCAAAACACAGGAAGGCAGTATCGGGGAATGCTCGGTACGCAGCGCTAGGCATAACAATACTTTGCAGCGAACACTTGCAAGCAAAAGGCCTTAAATACAGGTGATGTGGGTGTGATTGGCTAGAACTGGTAATCAGGGGTGGTTGTGAAGATCTGGAACTGGAGTCTTGGTGGGATGGCCTTTCTAATGAGGTAGATTCCTCCCTCGGTCTGTGCTTACACTCAAATACAAGAGACCAATAGTCTAACTGTTTAGTTGTTACACTGTTACGGCAAACTGTAGTATTGTGTGTGTGATACACGTTTAATCATGGTGCAACACATAATGTCGCTGTAAAATGACCAGTAAAGAGAACACTACAAAGAAAGCAGAATCACTGAACATAGGGCTGTGTGATATGACCAATATCTTGATAATATCACAATATAGTACATTTTCTGTAAATTCAGCGGATGTTTCGCAAGCAAAATCTCATGTCTGTGCTCAACTCTGCCTCCACACGCACTCGACACTCAGGGCAGGCTCATACAGAACGCTAAATAGTGTTCTCCGTTCCTACATCATAGTGGTGCTGTGGTAACTACTGTGTATAAACTGTGTATTATGCGACAGGACAAAATAAATGATAATGATAAATGAGTATGATATGAAATGATAGACGTTTTAATTTCTTTATCCGGTATATTTTCATTTCATCATATCGCACAGCCCTAACTGGACAAATACAAAATGTATTGATGAAATATAACACTAAATAAAACATAGAAATAATCAAAATAACAAATAAGAAAGAGTACTATCCTTCAGAGCAGTTCCATCAATTGGCAGCTAGATCGCTGTACTGAAATGAACACTCACCTCTACTACAATTTGTGAATTGCATTTTGAAAAGGCAATAGCAGTGGTGGGTAGAGTACTGACAAGCTGTACTCAAGTACAAGTACAAGAAAGTCTTCCAAAAATGAGTGAGTGATTATTTGTCATCATGAACACAGTGCAGCACAGCACACAGATGACACTCAACTCATTCTCTCCTTTCCACCAAACGACCAACATTTATCAACCCGAATCTCAGAGTGTCTAGCTGACATCTCTTCTTGGATGACATCCCTCCACCTCAAGTTAAATCCTAGCAAGACTGAACTCTTGTACATCAAAGGCAGTCCTTCACCAAACCTTGGTCTTGCCATTTCTTTTGATAACTCTGTTATCATCCCCTCAAAAATGGCAAGAAACCTTGGTGTCATTCTGGATGACGAACTGTCATTGTCTTCGCACATTAGCAACCTCACTAGGTCCTGCAGATATCTCCTACACAACATCAGAAGAATCCGCCCCTTTCTCACCACCGAAGCTACTCAGCTTCTCGTCCAGCCCTGTGGCTGCTCGCATCAGGTTCAAAACCCTAACACTTGCCTTTAAGGCCAAGGCTGGAACAGCACCTCCTTACTTATCAGCACTTATTAAACAACGTGTCACTTCTCAGGCTCTGAGAGCATCAACCGCTGCTCGTTTGGAACCACCTCTACTTAAGAGAAGAGGAAAACATGCTTCAAGACTCTTTGCAGTGCTGGCTCCTCAGTGGTGGATCCAACTTCCGCTTGCCGTAACAACGGCCGAGTCCCTTGCTTTCTTCAAACGTCGTCTGAAGACACACCTCTTCAAAGAGGGGATTAATTTACCCCTTACTATCTATGTTGTCTTACCCATAAAAAAAACAAAAAAAAAACAAAACCACTAACATGTCTGTGAACTTTCATTTTTCTCTAACCCATTTTTCCTTAAAGTATAAAACTTAGGCTGTGGTAATTTGGTTTAACTACAGTTGTTGACATAGTTTACAGATCAAGAACAGTCGTGGACTACAAAGCACTGTTGTAAGTCGCTCTGGATAAGAGCGTCTGCTAAATGCTGTAAATGTAAATGCACACACTGCACCACAACCAAATGTGACCTCTGCATTTAACCCATCCGAGAAGGAGCAGTGGGCAGCTAACAAGCGCCCAGGGAGCAGTGCTTGGGGACGGTATGAGTACCTTGGTCATGAGTACCTCAGTGGTAAGTTTACTGGCCCTGGATTCGAACCTGCGACCTTTTGATCACGGGGCGAACACCCTACCGTTACGCCACCAACTGCCCCAATAAAAATGACTTGAGCAAAAGTAAAAATTGCCATTCGAAAAAGCAGTAAGCAAAAAATATAAATGGGGTTGTCAAAGCAAATAATATGCTCATGTGGCTAACAACTATTGAAAGTTAATGGGGACACGCTCATGCATAATGTACGCTGACATCTCCTGTTAGCTTTTCTTCATGGGCACTGCATCACCTTGTTTTTTGACCTCTAAACCGAGCTGTACACATAAAGCATGCATTGAACAGTCCCTTTCTACTGAGTTCCATCACATTTCAAATGGAGAACAAAAAAATCAAGACAGTCAAAGAGAAGGAGAAGGAAAGCCGATTATCATTTCCCACCATCCCACGTGAAAGTGAGAGGAAGGCCTTAAGCTATCAGACAGCAGAGATAATCAGGGAAAGATTCTATCTGCAATTTAAGACTCATCCACACAGTCAGCCACACTGAGCTTAGATAAGGAATGAAGCAGAAGCGAGTCTGTGTGTGTGTGTGTGTGTGTGTGTAGAAAAAAGACACCAAAGGATGACGGACAGGAAGTGTGTAACCACATTTTAGTCATTTCAAGTACACACACCAAAAGTGCATCAAACGTCATGACCAGGGAATCCCCAAAGCATCAAAATGTTGCACAACATCTGTCCATCCAGACCACACTCTTCACACTCCACCCGGCCCACAATCAGCTGCTCTTCAAGAACACAGCTATGAGGTTACGAGCTAATGAGCAGCTGGTGGCGTAAACGTAGGGTGTTCGCCCTGTGATCAGAAGGTCGCAAGTTTTGAATCCAGGTCTGGTAAAGTTACCACTGAGGTACTCATGAGCAAGGTACCGTCCCCAAGCACTGCTCCCGGGTGCTTGTTAGCTGCCCACTGCTCCAACACGGATGGGTTAAATGCAGAGGTCACGTTTGGTTGTGGTGCACTGTGTGCTGTGCTGTGGTGTGTTCACAATGACAAATAATCACTCACTTTCACAATCTGCTTGGCTGAGTTAGGACTATAAGCAAGGTTGGGCACATTATTTAAAAAAGTAATTAGTTATAGTTACTTCCTCCAAAACGTAACTGAGTGACAGCATTACAAACGTAACTAGTTACCAGGGAAAGTAACTACTGTGTTACATTTTTAAAAAATGTTCAAACATGTCAAAGACTTTGGATGCCTTCCCTCCTTTAATGGAAGTGTGTGATGATGAGAGGTACTTCATGAGACTAGAATAGTTTACAACCGACGTGGAGAAACACTTTCTTCCAGGACATAATGTACATTTCACATATAGATTCTTGCCTGTTGTCTCGGTGAGTACTTCCTGTGCTTTAAAAACGCTACCTTTGAATTCTCTGGGCCTGCCGTTGCTGTGTGTGCTTCTTGCTCGTTTGTGTGTGCGACTGTGTGTGTGAATATCTGACCAGCTCTACCTCTGTTTGGCTTACCATGAAATTTTACTCTTCTTTAGCCAATCATCATCACTTATTCGGTTGTCCCGCCCCATCCCCTCCCTGCACCAAAGAGAAGAGAAAGAACTTTGTGTCTTGTGTCTTGTGTCTGAGAGAAATTGGAAAAATGAGTTCCATCGTTCCATAGCTAGATTATCTGTTAATGATGTCCCAGTTAATCCCGTTACTAACGCTGTTTATTTTTAAGGCTGTGATTCCCATCTGTCACTACAAGTGAACAAATATACAATAAATATTAGCAAATAGGTGGGGAAGTTGGTGACGTAGCCGTAGGGTGTTCGCCCCATTGATCAGAAGGTCGCAGGTTTGAATCCAGATCTGGTAAAGTTACCACTGAGGTACTCATGAGCAAGGTACCGTCCCCAAGCACTGCTCCCCGGGCGCTTGTTAGCTGCCCACTGCTCCTTCACGGATGGGTTAAATGCAATGGTCATGTTTGGTTGTGGTGCACTGTGTGCTGTGCTGTGGTGTGTTCACAATGACAAATATTCACTCACTTTCACTTAGTGAAAATTCAAAAAATGTTAAGATGTTTTCTTTCCATGTTTCTATTGCACTTATTTCACTCTAATTCCATGCTTACGGTGTGTGTGTGTGTGTGTGTGTGTGAAAGTGTGTGTGTGTTCTGTGAGAGGGCCCCCCTTGCTGCAGTCTAAGCTCTCAGACGGGTCTTTCTGAGTCTGCCAGGCTAATTCTCTTCAGCAGTGAGGAGGAGGACGAGGAGGAGGAGGAGGAGGAGGAAGACGCTTGGTGTGCTGAACGATTCCGGGGCATCAGTGTGTATCTGGCTTATCTCTCTCCTACACTGCTTCTTATTCAGCTAGAGCTTTAAAGGAGAAATTCTCTACATTATTACGGTTGATTTTATGGAATCTGTATTCTCACTGATAACATCATTTTCAATATTCTGCTTTAAAATGAAGCGTTTTATCCCTGACGAGAGACAGATATTGGAGCTTTAAAAGTGCTCCTTTATGCCACGGCCTTTTAAATCAGTCCCTTTCCCCCCGCTTTCATTTCTGTTTATTTTAGTTTAGTTTATTTGCATAAAACATAGCAATATTTGGGATTAACAGGTGAAGCCGTACCTGAATGCAAAAAAGATCTGCATATAATGACCTGTCCTGCATATCAATGCAGAGAAAACACCTCGAAGGCAGTCTTCATCCTGCCCAAACACATAATCCGTAACTAAAAATAGAGCAAAGGCACTGTGCTTTCTGGGGCACTGGCACAATTTCTGTCCATCTGTATCCATCTTTGTCCTTCTCATTGTCTGCAGTGATACAGATGATAAATTATGGAACAGAGACACTCCAATTCTATTCTTTTATTCAGTTCCCTTTATGCTGATCCTATGGAGAGATGCTGTGATACATAGTTCAAGACTGCCAACGCACACCAAAATGTAAAATAATAGGACATGCCGTTTAGTATAATAAGACCTTGTTTCAGCAAAATGACGATTTCCGAGTGGTAAGCCTTTAGAGTAGCGTATATGTGCTCACTGGACTCATTAAAATATTTTCTGGTGTGTTTTGAATAAGAAAGTTCAGAGTAAGGACTTTCTTAGGGGGAAAAAGTGGGTTCTTTTAGCTTTCAATGCTATGGAGATAAACTGCACTGTTTATTGCAGACCTGTAAAGTCTGGCAAGTCAGTCTCTACGCAATTACGGCCCAAACTGGCTCCAGCATTAACCTCCCCCACCATGATTGAGATTACTCCCATCAGAATGCCCTGCACAGCCTTAAGGAGTCACAGTGTCCGGTGCAGAAGGATACGAGGAAGATGGCGGATTAACCCCAAACCTTTCATTTGGGTGAACGACAGCGACAGACGGAGCAAATTGAAGAGGACTCGCCCAATGCACACACACTCTCACACACTCCAGCTCTCTCAGCCTCGACTAGAAAAGAACAAACAAAAACCGTGATGAAGTCTGACAACATCATCTTTAGTTCAAATGTGTGAACAACAGTCGTCTTCCAAACTGTTTTTTTACCGTGCTTCAGATGTGCTTAATTTACAAAGTAGGATTCTCAAAGTCTCCCAACACTCTCAAGAACCCTTGATTTTGAAGTGCGAGTCTGTGTTTGTCTGGGATTTGGCTGCAGACTCTCAGTGTCTCAGCGAGTCTCAATGCCGTGGGTTTATGGTTTGTTCTCTGTGGTCGAACAGATCAAGCCCACGCAATATGTAGGCTCAGGCTCCACTGCGTTTGATCAGCACACAGCCTTTGAGCTTGCAGTCAAACATTTCCAACATTTTGAAAAGGCCTCTGAATATTTGGAATATGAAAGGAAAACCCAAACATCATCGTTTTACATCAAAAACCCTTCAATTTGACACAGTGTCTCACTGACGGTGCTACAAGGCCAACTTCTGTTAAATACTGTACCAAAGTGATGTCAGGAACTTCTGCAGTACACCTCAAAAAAGGCAAATTTACATATTCTCTCTTACTGTTTTTTAGAGACACACGAGAACATCGGAATCATATTGGAATCGGCTGATAATTGTTTTTTAAAAAAGACCGATGCTTAGATTTGCCTGATATTTTCAGCCGATATTTGATGATGCATTTACTGTACATGGGAAAGGTAGCGCTTGTGCCAGACATGCCCAAAGTTCAAGGAGGGATTTTATACGGCCCGCACCTTCTGTCTTAAAATGCATGCTGTTGTTTTGTCCGAAAATTCTGAGCACACAGTGGGACGTGGAACAAGCAAACTCTCGTTTTAACTAGCTAAATTGTGTGTTTGCCTCCACATGTTTTCACACTCGCTTGATTTGGTGCTGTGTTAGAAATTTCGGAGTTAAGGCATCCCTAATTGTTCTATATATTTCCATATATTTAACTCTAGCACAGCATTTTGCTTTTTTAAAATGTAAACTATCTGGCTAAATTTATGACCAACACAGCCTTAAACCAGGTTTATATTTGATTCTAGATGTTGAACGTGTATAATTATATACATATATATATATAGACTAATAAAGATTCTTGAATCCTTCAAATAAAAAGCATCAGACGTCAAATAGTCTTCACCAAACACCTCTCTCTCTCTCTCTCTCTCTCTCTGAGTTCCACAAGCTGCTTTCCTGTCCTCTATTTCTATTAGCTAATGAGTTGGGGGCTGCTGTAGTGGATGGAGCTGTTGTTGGACAGAGCAGCACGGCCTGTGTGATGTACAGCTCGCTGCCCCGTCACTCTATTAGCTAATGGGATCGCTGGAAGCCAGCAGTTCAGGGCTGCAGTGGTAAAAGCAAGGAAATCTTCCGCACTGATTCAGCCCAGGAAGATGGTCAACGTGTGGGCAAATAACAGCCGTTTTCACTCACACTACTTTAAGCTAGATCTGCAACCCTTCATGCTGTGCATCGTGTGAAAATAACATGGCAAACTAGACTGAGATGTGTGTGAGACTCCTTGATCAACCTGACCATCATCAAAACAAATTAGAACCAGCAAATGAATGAAGGTCAAACCAGTGGTGATCTAGTGTTAGAATGGTCAGTTAAGGGTCAAGAAGTCATGGGTTCATGTCTGGTTCTATCCTACTTCCAGCACTGAGCAAGATCAACTCCAACTTGAAGTCTGTCCCTGTAACTGGGAAATGGAAGTCTCTTTGGTCTAAATGACATACATTTGATTTAAAGGTGGCATTTAAACACTCAAGAGCACCTTAAAAAACAACACAACATGTATTCATACTACACACCAGGGGTTTTCAACTGGTTCTGTTCCAGGGACCATGAGTCGGACTAAGCAGTGGTCTGTGGCCCACCGTGTGTCCGTGTGTGTGGTGGTGGGGGGAGTATTATTTGTATTATTTTTTAGATATTAGCATTACAGTAAATTCCTTATTCATAAAGGTGGCAAAACCATCCTTATGAAATTCATTTTTTTAAAAGAAGTTATTTCAGTAGTGAATCTCGATTGCATGTTGTGGACCACCGATTGAAAAACCCTGCTACACAGCAGAGGTGGAGGAAGTACTGGCTCTCAGTACTTAAGTAAAAGTACAATTAACCAGCAAAAAATATACTTAAGTAAAAGTAAAACTACTACATCATCAAGCCTACTTAAGTAAAAGAAGTACTTACTTTTAAACTTACTTAAAGTACTAGTAAAAGTAAAAGTACTAGTAAAAGTACTTGTGCAATAGGTCTATGTTGTCACTTAATGGTCTATTTCAATATTTCAATAATATAATATCAGTCATCACATCAGTCATCAGTCATTTAAGTGACCACTGAATATAAGGCTAGTCAAGCTGGGACCAAACATAGGACAACTTATTCATTTAAAAAAAGGCCAGTTGTCACAGGACATCGGGTAACGTATCTGTTCATAAACCGCTGCTAAGTGAACTAGCAGGTCATGACCTTGCATGGCAGCTAACATTATTGTCGATGGTGAACCTTATCATTTATCCCAGACAAGTGCCTCTAGTTCAAGATAGCCAAACGTTTTATACGTCACCCATATTGATGAATGAAAACTGTTGAAAAGCATCTCAATGTTGCGACCCCCTGGTAAACAACTTCACATAAAATAACCTATCAGTCTGGTTGGTTTAAACCTCCAAGACCACCACATAACCTAGGCAACTTCAGCAAAAAAAGTGACAGGGCCAAATAAAATGTAACGGAATGCATTTTAGAAATGTAGTGGAGTAGAAAGTATAGATAATAGCTGCAAAATGTAGTGAAGTAAAAGTATTCATTATTATTTCTACTTAAGTAAAGTACAGATACGTGAAAATGTACTTAAATACAGTAACAAAGTATTTGTACTTGGTTACATCCCACCACTGCTATACAGTACACATTAATGTGGAAACCATTCACTGTGGCAGTAGGTAGCATAACGGTTAGGGAGTCCGCCCCATAATGAGAAGGTTTCTGTATCAAGTCCTGGACACGTAAAAGTACCAGTGAGGTACTCATGAGCATGGTACCATCCTCTAGCACTGCTCCCCGCTGTAAAAAGCTGCCCACTGCTGCTGCACCAATCAACCATAATGCATGCTTCTGGACTGCGGGAGGAAAACAACATGTGAACATGGGGAGAGCGCGCAAGCTCCGCACAGAAAGGCCACAAACCCAGGACTGTTAACCACCGTGCCACCGCGCCGCCCCGATAATTATTCACTCAAAAAAATTCAATAATAAGGATAATAAGCGTTCTACACTCCCCACGCATTAGTTGAGGTGGGTGGGACGTGCATAAATGGCCACAGCGTCAGCGTTTATTTCGTTAAAGTGAATGAAGCAGCAACCCAGTTTCTGGTGCTGTTCTGGTGTCCAAGTACTAGTCAAGCCCAAATCTGTTTATCTCCACAAGGAATCCCTAATCTGAACTGGTTTCTGAGGACCCTCATAAACTCCCTTTAAATAGTACCCTGGCTTTTAGCAAAATAAGACCACAGAGGGAGGGAGGTAAGCTATAGGCTCCTCTGTCTGAGAGCTGATGAGTCCAGTCGGCCAGCTGGCTGGACGGATGGATATGATGGTGGGTGGAAGTGTTTTGCTATAGCAGTAAAAAGGGTGGGAGGCAAAAGCAAAACACGCTAGCTCAACCTGCAGAGGGTTAGCGAGTGTAACGGCAGTTCGTCATGGAAACAGGAGAATGAGTGGGAGTGGAAACAGCGAGCTGGGCATTGATGGCCCATAGGCAAGCCTGACCTAGAATTGATATTCGAGAAACTAAATCACCTGGACTCACCTTGACACCAAACTTGATTCATGGCTATCTGCTTGGAGGAGGTGGTATGTGGCTGAATGGAGTCTGGTTCATTAAGGATCTGGTTCAGGCTTGCATACGCATGCTAATATCCATGCTAAATCAGAGGCACGTCAATGACACCTTGCATTCACCTCGCTTACTCGGAATTATGAAGAACGAGAGGATCTGCACATTTCTAAAAGTCACTGTTGCCTGCCCTGACTTCAACTGAGCACAGAAAATCCCAACAACCATTACAGCTCTTTGTTCTGCACCTGTCTGCAAACATGAAAAAGTCAAATATGACAGCGGCTGTACAATATGTGCTGTTGAATAGGGTGCTGCAGCTGATGTGTGTATTTCAGAAACAGGGAAGATAAACAAGTGCAACAGTGAAGACAGGAACACTGTGAAGATGAATGCAGTAGAATTGTAATACCGGCAGCAATACTGCAAAAAATACATAACTCTAATGTAGAGGATGCCCACTGGGACTAGCTGGATTTACAGCTAGGAAATAATAATAATAATAATAATAAATAATATAATAATAATAATAATAATAATAATAATAATAATAAATTTTATTTGCACTTTATATTTTAGCAATCTCAAAGCGCTACAGAATAAATGAAAACAAGAAAAAAAGCTTTAGCAAAAAGCTTTTCTAAAAAGATGAGTTTTTAAGTTTCGTTTAAAAACATCAATATACTGTGGGGCTCTCAAAATCATTTTTCCACTTGTAAACCCTACATTCACCAGGGTCAAGTCATAACCACATCGTATTTTTTACAATGCACAACGGTTTTGTACGGTTTGCCTTGGTTTTCTGCAATTTCTACATATTTGCTACTCATGACAAGCATTTGTATATTTCATAATTGTCAAATTAAGATACAGACATAGTTTTGTGACGTGTCTCTCTTGTGAGTGAACTGAGATTTCTGGGACCTCTTTTTGTCTTTAGTGATGCAGGTCAAATTTCAAGCCTGTTCCCTTAGAAACATAAATAATTTACCATTTTTTTGATGGATGCATGAGCAATTTGGTCACCGGCTCCTTTGGCTCTCAATAGTCGTTTTCACTCGGTGCTTTGAAATTGCACACAAAGGGCCCACTGCCAGTCTTTTACCTTTTTAGAGGTGGCAGACTCTGCTAATTGGCATTCATTCAAACATGACTCACCTCCTGCATTTGCCTTTTGAAATTTAGGCTTGACTACTGTTGCATCCAACATGGTTGATGTTCTTGCACATGCAAGAATTACTTCTTCGGAACTGCTAAAGAAAAAGGAGAATTTAATTGAACTCTAAAATTGGGCGGCATGGTGGCACAGTGGTCAGTGCCGCCGCCTCACAGTGTGAAGGTCGTGGGTTTGATCCGTGGGGTCTTTCTGTGTGGAGTTTGCGTAGGTTTCCTCCGGGGGCTCCGGTTTCTTGCCACAGTCCAAAAGCATGCACTATGGGTTATTTGGCGACTCTACATTGGCCCCGTAAGGTGTGGCTGAGAGCATGATTGTGTGAGCCCCACAGTGTATTGGCGCCCGCCCAGGGTTGGTCCCGGCCTTGTGCCCGTGGTTCCCATGGGCTCCGGTCCCCCTTGCGACCCCGGATGGGATTGAGTGTTTCGGATAATGAATGAAAGAATAACTATAAGTTGTGAAAACTAGGGATGTCGAATATCGGTCCGATAACAACTAAACTAGCTGGATCGGATATCGTAACATTGGTCTGATCTATGGAGCGATCTGTAAATTGTAGGTTTCTCTATGTGTGTGTATGTGTAATTTGTTATTTGTTGTAATTCCTACATACTGATGTGACGATGAGCAGAACAAGCAACACAACACACTACAAGCCCAAAAGCACATCACACCATTATACTGTTTAATTTCCTTAACAACACCAGCTCTCACTCACAATCTCTGTGTTCCTGATGCTTTTAGCGCCGCAGGATTAGGGAGCGTCACTAAATGACACAACTGTGTTTAAAGGAATCATGTTTGAGATGTTATTTTAATAATAAATCATTCAGCATATACACATGGGTGTGTAATTATTACATTGTTCTAGTTTTAATAATCTCGGTCTCCTCCTCACAGAGAAATCACAACTTATTCATTAGAAACTGGTATCGCCCTATTACTCGGGATCGGCTCATACACAAAGCCAAAGTATCCGCATCAGTATCGGAATTGAAAAGGTTTGTGCATCCCTAGTTAAGACCTATGATAATATTTCAGGAACAGCAGTAATAACAGCATTTAGAGATAAAATTAAAAATAGCAAAAGGTTTCAAAAGGAGCCCACTACCTTAATCTCTGGATATTTAATAATGCCACAGCATTTGGTTTGATCAAAAATGGGCTACAGTGTCATCAGACACAAGACACGTAATCCATTGTAACCTGATTATGTATGACGACCCAGTATAAAAAGACACTGACGTACAATAGTGATTTCTGCCTACCTGATCTTTTTGGTACGGTTCTGTGTGAAAGAGAAGCAAACTTTCAACAGCGTTTATAAGAATGTTATTGCATTACTAAACTAACTGGATTTACAATAATTTGATATTGCATAGATAGAAATGATGTCCTGTTGCACCAGGGTTGGACAAATTTCCGCAACAGAATTTGGGAGCCTTATAACAGCACCAAGAGTGTATTTGAAAATGAAGCGATGAATGAGTGGGGCCTCTGTAGAGCAGCTGTAAAGGAAGTATCCTGTGCTGTATCAAAGACTAATCTCCCCAGGCAGGACCGCTCTTTAGCCCACACACGCCCTTACTCCTGACCTGACGCTGTCTTTTCTACTGTCATGCCAACACTCTTCTGTACACAAACACAGAAGTAAATGTATAAAAACGCATGAATGACATTCTGTAAACACGCTGTGTGTGAGTGCTCACAAGTGGAACACAAAAACACTCCAGTTCAGATAAATCTTCCCCTTTATTACCGACAAAACTCATATTTTAGCAGATAAATGTGACCCTCCACGCCAAAACCAGTCGCTTGTCACAGCGGAGGTTTCCTAGAAAAACGACCGCTTATGTTGCGTGGGGTAAAATGTTGGACTTTTTGTTTTTAGTGTTTTGAAACAGTGGAAGGTCTATACTGTACTGTTGTGAATAAATTTTGGTGAAAAACTTACCCTTTCCATCCTAAAAACGTGACTTTCTTGAGGTGAGGAATTCAATTCCAGCAGAATGTTAAAAGTTTCTGTTTTGACCGCTCTACTTCAATATTTACGCTAAATCCACTGGTTGACTAGCGTGAAGATATTTCTCCGGAATCCATCTTCGTCTCCCGAGTTCAGTTAACCTAACGCAGGTAGGCTATCCGTGTGGCTGTGAATGCAGCGTAGGCTACCGTAAATACAAACGTAGCCGCGACCGCACCAAGCGTCTGTGAGTGCTACGGCGATAGTCAACTTCGACGGCAGATTTCTCCGTTTCTCACTTGGCGTGACAGGAGAAACCCGACTCCTTTCAATGTTGATATCTCAGTCATATGTCGTCCCATTCATTCCATATAGGTATCGGTTTGAAGGTTGATTTATGCCCTTTCATGAAAACATAATAACTCAATTTTGAAAATTTGCGACAAGCGACTGGTTTTACCGTGCAGAGTGACAAATAACAACAAGCAGCGTTCTACTCACAATACAGCTGTTTACTTGATATTTTCAGTGTTTGTTCATTCATTATCCGAACCGCTTATTCCATATCGGGGTTGCGGGGACTGAAGTCTATGCCAGGAACAACGGGCGTGAGGCGGGGACCAACCTTGGGCAGGCACCAACACACCACAGGGCACACACACTCACACTCACACCTTATTCAGAGTCGCCAATTAACCTATAGTGCCTGCTTTTGGATTGTGGGAGAACTTTCAGCTCTGACCATGAATGTGTGGATGATTATATGATGTGCACAAAAATCGAAGGAAAGAGAAGAATAGAGGCATTGGGATCTAAAGCCACAGAATGAAGGAGTCCAAAGTAAGAGGAGGATTCCCTTCTGCAGGGACACGCCGGGGCAGTAATGGGGGAAGCCTGGCTGATCGCTATGAAACCAGTAGGCGCGAGAGAGCTGTCTCCTAGCATCAGCATCACCGTAATGGGCTCACACATGCATGACTGCACCCTGTCAACACACATGCGCGCCTCTTACTGCGCCGGGCCACGCGTGCTTTACGAGAGAGAGCGCACTTAAAACACACACACACGCATGTATGCACGCGCTCTAACATGGGTGTCCACCCACGTGTATGCCACAAAGTCAACAAGCAGAGTCATCTTTGCATCATTTACATGTAAATGCACTCCAATAAGCATTACATAATACCATACACCACACAGCAGGCCGGCACAATAAATTGTTTCAGCATCGCCAACGTAATGTGCACATGTGTAAAGGTCAGATCGCAGGACCTGCAATGTCAAGTAAGACAAATTACATCAAATATGTCACGCTACAATGTTTTTGCTTCTTGATATACAAGGAAAACTCATCCGGTTCTCCTTTTCCATGGCTAATCTAGATGAGAATTATTCGATATAACTGTCTACAGTTTGAGGGTTCTTGGATGAGGTTCAGGAAAGAATGTATCTGTCACGCGCACTGGGTCCCGCGCCTGATAGTAGGACCCGGAAGTGGTCGGTCGCGGTTTAAGGAGTATAAAAGGAATCATTTCCTTGCGGCGCATCGCTCTGTCATTGAGTCTACCAGCCCACCTTCCGACTCTGCTCGGCTTCAATCGTGAGTACTCCGATTATTTGGTTCATCTCCCTGATAGAGTGTGTGTCAGTTAGAACGCGGGTTCTTGTGGGAATCCTTGCTCTGCGCGTCAGAGAGTTCTTATATCAACTCTAGTGATATAGGAAATCCTGTCTACTCACGCTCTCAGCCGCGTTTGAGTTAACCACCACGCTACACGGGCTAACGGCTACCGCGGAGCAGTCTGTTATATCCTAACCAGATCAGTGGCAGACTGTCAGCATGTGGCATTCGGTTCACATCCTACCGAAATCACTGTCCGAATCGTGAAACAGTTTGAAAGCTGCCTGACCCGGCCGCTTGAAGATTGTGAACGTCTGGCTTTCTCGTCACATCCTACCCAGATCCCTGTCAGTATCACTCAGAACAGATTACTTTAAACTATTACTTTATTTTACGTGAAATTGCACTGTAATTCTACATTGATTCATTCGATATGACTTTTAAAAAATCTTTTCAAGCTGTTGCTTAAAACTAACTATACTTTTATCGCAATACTACTGAACTACTAAAGGGACCAGTGATTGTACACAAGACGATTCGCATGAGCACAAGATGTTTTCCTGTGAGCATTGTGTAAGCTGTATCCATATGAGCAAGCACAAGAAATTTTTTATTTACAGCAAAGACCTAGTCTAAAATTAGGGATGCACAATGATATCGGAATCATGTCGGAATCAGCCGATGATTGTTTTTTAAAGTCCTCAGCATCAGACAGATGCTCAGATTTGCCCGATATTTTCAGACAATATTTATTTACATTTATTGTACTGCTGAAAGGTAGCGATTGTGCCAGACACGTCCAAAGTCCGAGGTAGGGTTTTATACGGTCCACACCTTCTGTCTTAAAATGTACGGTGTTATTTTGTGCCAAAATTCTGAGCATGCAGTGGAATGTTCACAAGTAAATCTCTTTATGCACTCAACTCTGCCTGCACACACGAAAAAGTATGGAGGGAGGCCCTCTTATTATACTTCTCGATGCAGTAGTAGTCTCAGCAAATAGCCGTGGTTGTAGCTTAACGGCTCTCTACGTACTAGGTAGTGCACATGGAGAGTCACACGTGTCCTATTTGACTTGGTACACTACATAGGGTGGGAAGTGACTTTTTCTTAAAATGTTGTGCGCTACGCTGGAAATGCTCTGCCCTCACTCCACTCTGCCTTCATGTTTGCTTGACTTGGCTCTGTGTTAGAAATGTCAGAGCTATGGCGCTATTTTCGTACCAAAATTCTGAGCATCAAGTGGAACCTTGGCGAGCAAAATATCTTGTCTTTACGCGCACAACTCTGCCTGCGCTTGCGCTCGACTCTGCGTTCCTCATTTATCGGCATTGCATCGGCAATATAAGTTGAAAATATCAGAAAGCAGCGTCGGTCAATAATCCCCTTAACGTGCATCCCTAGTCTAAAATTTAGGGTTATAAATTCCATGTTGCTATCTGAAGACAACAAATGCTTTCTTGTGCTCATACTAACCACATTTCTTCTCACTGGTCCATTTAGGGTGTCCTTACCATATACAGTACTGTGCAAAAGTTTTAATCAATTCATCATCAATTCTTCTAGGTACACTAGGTAGGTTGTTCCAAACATCTTGGAGAACTAACCACAGATCTATAATCCTATAATCCTACAAAATAATATAATGACTACAAAATAATATAATGACTACAATCCTACAAAATCCCTGACTTTGTGCAAGTGTACCTAGAAGAATTGATGCTGGTTTGAAGGCAAAAGGTAGTAACACCAAATATTGATTTGATTTAGATTTTTCTTTTGTTCGCTCACTTTGCATTTTGTAAATTGATAAAAAATAAACAATCATTATTTATATTTCTGAAAGCATTCTTTGTTTACAGCATTTTTTCACACCTGCCTAAAACTTCTGCACAGTACTGTACATCATTAACAAAACAATCTATCACAATGTCTTTTTTTTCTAATATGAAGCAGGCCTGCCACACAGCATGGCTTTTGTGTCTGTGCAAGAAAATCTGGCAATCATTCCTTTAAAGAAAAACAAAGTTTGCTGTGCAGTGAATGAAAACCAGTGAAGCAAGTAGCCACAAATAATTTGCCTCCAGCACTACTTTTTTAAGATGGGTAAGAAACTGTCCTCCGAGGATGCAACCAGGCTTTTTTTGCCTTCTGAATTTAGCTGTAAGAAAGGAGAACTAATGCCTCATTGCACAAAGATGAAACGCTGCTCCACCACGTTTCACCGAGCGGGATTTTAATCCACCATGTAGAGTACCAAGCATTCAGTCCGGCTTCCTCTACATCCACTGACACCCACTGTAATGTGGACTCACTTTCACTCATACATAAACTCACACACAAACACACACACACAATATCCAACACCCATAAGGTTTTACACTCATTCACAATACTATGCCACCACATCAGTAATACAATTGGTATCGTGGTTTTGCTTAGTTTTGCGCCCCACCCCACACGCCAGGGCAAAAACATCCACTCTCACCCATCAATACTATTGGAACACAAGCGGCAGGAGGCACCACAGATTAAGGATTACATTAGAAATGAGAGCGTGCAGGAGCACATGGCGCACAGGGAGCGCAACCTTCACATGGCAAACAGGACGGTGGGAGAGAGAGAGGGAGGGAGGGAGGGAGGGAGAGAATGAGAGCGTAAGCCTGAGCTTACCCTCATGTGGGTTAAGCGAGACATGCAGTCACCCCTCCCCCTGTGGCACACACCACACACATACTACACACACACACACTTTCGTGTACATCTTTGTGTGAAACCACACCACTTCCAATATAACTGTGACAAACTATAAGAAACAAGTTTCTTACACGGGGACCAAAGATGAATTTGTTTCACACAGTCATGACCTGGCCGTTCCCTTTCTTCTCTTTTCATTCATGCTTGCACATCTCCATTCACTACTTTTTACATGCTGTGCATCTTAAACAAACAGACATCTGATCCTGAGGGCAATTCAACATCAGCCGTGCATGCAGCAGAGAGCAATTAAACAACAAGAACTCAACACACACCCACACCCACCTGACTGTGCCGATATATTCAGTGGTAATTGTAAACTTAATTAAGGATGTCTTTGTTGCTTGAAACAGATATTCTGACGTAACAAAACTGCTAGAAATGAAAACTAAATTGTTTTAAACGTCTGAAAGTAAACCACTGTCATATTCTGTAAATATTGGCATTTATGGGTCATCTGATTGCTTTGTCATTATAACACAGAACACATGTTATCAGTCATTTTGCATTGTTTCCAGGGCACTAGTTTTGTGGAATTAAGTGAAAGTTAAAGTGAGTGATTATTTGTCATTGTGAACACACCACAGAAGAGCACACAGTGCACCACAACCAAACATGGCCTCTGCATTTAACCCATCCGTGAAGGAGCAGCTGACATGGGCAGCACCCGGGGAACAGAGCTTGGGAATCCTACAAGGCTTTCATTTTCATCTCTACGAAAAATCAAATCAATAACCAATTAATAAAACTCAAAAATCTCTTAATAGGTAATACAAAATTATATTCAGGATACAAAATGTTTACTGTGACTTTTATTTATCAGTTTAATTTTAATCTTGTTAACACAGCTGCTTAAAAAACAATAAAGAGAGTCACTTCCAAATATGCACTTAATATGAAGACAACAGCGACATATTAAGCTCATCATTCAATATTACTTTGTTCCAAACTAAGAGTGTGCAGGTCTCTGATCTATTAAAACTATTTCTGACCTCTGTTCTTCACCTGAAAGGAACACTACAGAGCATGATTAAATATTTAACGTGTTTGCCACGGAGAAAGTCAAGTATTTTCCAGCCATTTATTATGACGAGCATTAGAGAGAGAAATAGCGCCGCTTTTGTCTAAGAAGTGCCTCTTTATTTCTCTTCTGCTCTCTCTTCCACTTGAGTCACTGTGAAACGAGCTCTGATCAACATCTGCTGCTCAGCCCTGGACACACCTTCCACCGCCCACTGAGCAACCTGCTCCAGGCAACCACCTCTCTATGTATGAATAAACACAGCCAGAGAAACACAACACACACACAGGACTATAAAACCATTAAGTGCTTTTTAGAAATGGCAATATAAAATCCATCAAATCTTAATTTCACCATTTCATAAATTTGCTCATTTCCACTGAAACATGTGCCATGCTGATGCTGATCATATGTGCGGTACATATCATACATATTCAAAACCACCAGAAATATGTTCATTTATTGTGCTTTAAAGCATGTCATCTTGACTAGCACTTTAAAGCATCTCATCACACCAATAGGCAAAGCTCTGATGCTGTAATACAAAGTGAGTTAAAGGTGTCTGTCCTGTTACACCATTTAAAAATTATATTGATTTACAGCTTATTAAACAGTAATGAATAAAACAATTCCAAACAGCCTGGCGTGATGAAACCCACAAGGTCACAAATAGTTTGACTCGACTGAAGTACTCAAGAACAATAAATACGTGAAAAAATGACAGTGGTGTCATATGGAGGCATTTGATATGCATGAATAGTGAATGACAGTCATCTCAAAGGTAAAGAACAGGGCTACATTCTGCTGAAGTAATCAGAGAACGATAGGCCATCTGCACACAATGGCGAACACACACACACAGACACACACACATAGACACAAACTTCTATACTGATGCCACAATCATATTCTTTTCTGTTCCATTTACTGTTTCATGGGCTTGGCTGTAGGTGAGTATTGTGGGGTAACACAAATTTAAAAAATCCTGTTAAAACTCTCAACACTTCATTCAGATAAGACCAAAAAAAATCACATTATTTCAGCTAACACATACAAAGTCACTCAAACTGGAAACGCAAGGCCACCCAGGGTTAAGTTTTTGGCCTATCCTAATTAATTATGAAGGGTCAAGACAGCTGACTAGCGTTGAGGTGCACAGCTACCCTGCACTACCACAGCCAGGGCCACAAATATATAATTTCAGGTAAGTCACCAAAAAGACGAGTATTACAGATCACAAATAAAAACGTTTTGCTAACAGTCTCTGAAGACCAGCTAAAAAGTTAACAGCAGTTACTGTTTACAGTAGATGTACATTAAACAGAGCCAAAGCAGTGTTAAAGGCATCTGCACATAAATAACTAAATTATTAATATATTCGAGCACGTATGTTTGTGGAGTTGAGGAAGAGAGGCGTGAGTAAGGTGAGTTTTGCTACGACCACGAACCCGGGCTGTAAAGACGCGCCGTCTACACACGACGTATTAAAGGGGCACGCCGGTCGAAAACGCTACTCTGGTTAACAACAAACAATTAAGAACACGGTCCTTTAATACAGCTCGTAATACGTCCCCATTTTCTTTCATTCGTGGTCAACGGCACCAACTATAAAGGTGTGTACACCGTCTCTCCCTCCCTCCCTCCCTCTTACGTCGCGCTCGCCTCATGCTACAAGCCCCCGTTCGCTTCCCCGCGCTGTTAGCCGCGTTAGCCAGTGTGGGCGGACTGTCCCTTTAAGAAGTGGAGCGTGTGTGGAACCCGCAGCTCGGCGCCTCGCGCCACTCCTGCGCTGCCGCTGTCCAGCACGCGAAAGTCCTGAAGGTTACAACCTCCGACAAGCGACCCGCACAGCCGGCTTTTTGAACGCATTTGGCGTTTGTTTGGTCCTATTTGGTCAAAATCCCGCTCTCAACTTGTATTGATTATATAAGTGGCTGTTTCTATGTGGCTTCTCTGTATGAGTGCAATGTCAATATTTAGTGTCGATATCGAGACGTTCGGCAACCCGACGCCGTCGTCCAGAGCCACAGCATCTTTATATCTTGACGCCTTTCAATTTTTTAACCATCTGAATTAAGCCTACCTGATTATGTCATCGTTATGACCCAGGTAGAATTTTTGCTTGTGTTCCCGAGTGTTGTACACAACTCCTACACCCGCCACAAAGTACACAATTTCCTTCGCCGCCGTGTAGTACAGGTTGTTGCGGCATTGGTGTCCCCGGTAGCCGTAAACCCATTCAAGTCGTAGATGACAGTTCGGAGCTGTTCTGTCAGCCATCTTCGTACTTATTTTTCTCCGAAGCGAATAGCTGCTGTGTTTTCATTCACGACGACAAGCCCTCATAGGCTACAGGCTCTTATCCGATCAGTCCGCTGTCGGAACAGCTTGTCCGGCTGAAGAGAAGTGTTCGGACGACATTTTCCCACACACGAAGTCTTCTCTTCAACTTTATTTTGTTGTCATCCTGTTATAATACGCGCGACAATTTCAAAACGCTGTAAACGCCCGCTTTGTACTACTTTTCCAGGTGTAAAGTATCTGCCTCCTCTCCGCTCTTGACCGGACGGGCGCTTTTGCTCTTGTGCATTGTCAAAGCCAGAAAACACGACTTTTTTGCGTTTCGTTTTAAGTAGGACCGCCCAATCGCAGGCGGCTGCCGGTGATGGACGTCCCGTCTGACCAATCAGGGCCCAGGAAATACATTGAGCGAGCTGAAGTGACGAGCAGTAGACCAATGGTGGCACGCCGGGGGCGTTGTCGGGAGCTACGTGTTCTCAGGGCAAATTATTCTGCAGATTGAGGGTTACTGCTTAAAACTGTCCAGTTGTCTTTTAGTGGATAGGATTATTTGTTAATTAATGTCTTGTGATTTTGATACGACCGTAAAGTGCAATATTACTGTATTTGATCGCCACTTTTTAACAAACAAAAAAAGCCAAGTAGGGTTGCAATGCCTTAAACACGCGTTTTGCCATTGCTTTATAAAAACTTCTAACACTTCACAAATGTCTGTCATACCTTAATGTTACTGATTCATAATTTTATATAAATATATATTCTAGGTGTGTGAAATCATGAAATAAGTAATAATAAATGGTGGTTTCAACAGCTTCCAAATCCACACGTCTCTCTCTGACACACGCACGTACGCACACATACACACACAATGTGCCGTACATTCAAGAAATGCAGGTAAATACAAGGAAATGTTTATAAATTCATTTTTTAAAATGCTTTATCTAAAAGAAATCACAAAGTGGAGTTTTGATTTGCCACATACAAAACACAGTATGTTGTACGTCATGTTCCCCATGAATGAACATCTCTATGCAGGTATATGAGGGTTGTGCACTGTATACATACATAGCCTATTTGAGATATCTAACATTGCTAAGTAAACATTCAAGTGGATGTCAAGATAACAATGACAAGCTGGGGTATTAATTATGGTGGGTTTCTCCATTTCAAAACACAAAGGCAAGAGCACAATAAAGAAACACAAAGTAGAGCAGTGTACAAAGCTGTCATACTCTCTCTGCCTCACAAGGCCAAGACATGGGCTGTTTTAGGTCGTGTGTGCAACAAAACCTTAATATATATCACTTGCTGCCATTTACAGAACATCTATTCAACTTGTTCCAAATAAGTTCATGACTGACTGGCAAAACACAATTGGAAAACCATGTCATAAATATACATGTTCATAAACACATATATATTTAAGTTCAAAATGTCCATCACACAGGCAGACTCATACTGTTATTATGTTGTATTCCACCACAGCAGAGGGAAAAATTTCAGTAAATGATATATGAAGGCTGATATTTGAAGTCATTTTGTGCAAAGGCTCTTATATATTTTGGTATATATAAACTGGATTGAAAGATATTTCGTTTTTTAAGGTGGACCTCTACAGGTGAAGAAAAGCACTACACAAGAAATCTTTGCCAGCTGCTCTTAGTGGAAGTACCTTTTTTACACTGAGAAACATAGTCAAAAAAAAAAACCCCAAACAAAAGTGTATCAAGTAAAGACGGGAAGTGAGCACAGCATTAACATCACACTAGCCTGCCATTATATATCATTTAAGCTTTAAATATTGTTGCCTGCTCCTCTTTTAAGCTATTACATGTACAAATGGATAAAAAAGTAAGAATTGTTTTAAAAAGTACAATAATGGTAAAAGATAGTCATCCAAATGTCTATACTCAGGTTAGAATGTTAATCTTCCCTTTGGAAAAATAAAGTCAATAATTTTTACACTACATTTTGTCCTTATCCATAATACGGAGAAATTTTACTTTAGTTGTACCCAATATCAGTAAAACAGCACCAATGTTCAACATTTAATAAGACATTAACTGTTAAGGACTAAATCTAGCAAACAAAAAAAATTGGGTCAATAACTATATTATTGTCTACAAGAGACGGACCATCAGAAAATGGCACATTTTGCACACATTGTTTTAAAAATGATAATGAATATAGTAGAAATGCCCTTGTTTTAGATCAAAGATGAAGGAAGGATATTTGTTTTGACAATTTCCACACAGATTCAAGCAACCGTTTCTGTACACTATTCTCTATCAGAACTCTTATCTTTCATTACTGAAATAATTAACAGCATCCATTCCAACATCCAGATTTGACTTTGGATAGTTTATATTAAGACAAGTTACTAACAATGTAGTATTTTCTCATAACTGCAAAAAAAATATGTATAAGACAATTTATTCTGGCTAATTTCATCAGGAATAGTTACAGAAATAGGTATTTCTGCATTTAGCTTAGACTTCTTGAAAACATTACTTTCTGTGCAATTTAAAAATAGTAAAATGACTCCATATATACAGCCATAATATAACAAATCTTCATTTTTAAACAAGAGCTTGATTTTTAACTTAAGAGAATGAGTTTTAGAGAAATTTACAACTGAAAAGAAGATTTCATCAGGTTCACACAAAAATACTGGAATTGAAGGAATGCAAGGACATCTGCTAAAAATTCAAATTTAACATGCACGCAAGCATACAGAGCTGCTCTTTCTAAGTTCCGTGTTTAAATTTAATTGAAAATTTACCTACTTTCATAACATTTTCATCACAGACACCTGACATTTCAATTCACCTGCTATTTATTTTGGACTCCACAACAACCACATCTCACAGCACGGAATGAGGAAATGTGTGCAGAAAATGTCAGGTGTCAAAATGTTTTACAGAAGCATTATGAAAAGTATTAATAACCCCTTTAAACAGAATAGGCTACTAAAAAGGGAAAATGGCTGTCTTTCCCTCATTTTTGCTCGTAGTTTGAGTGGGAAACTTGCACAATTACAAATCATTGATATTCACAACAAAGGATTGACACTTAACGTGCAGCACAAAGCCGGTACAGGTTTTCTGATTTTCTAGGATTGACAAATAGGTGTTTATATGTATTCACTAGCAAATGATTACATTGTTAATCATACATCTTACCAAAAGCAGCAAAATACACAGAATTCTTCTGATACTATTTGCCTCTCACTCAAAATGCCCTAAAAGAACTAGTGTGTTAACTGCACTCATTCTCCACAGTGATTCAAAAGAAAACAACAAATCAGTTGATCAATGCTGAACTCTCAAAATTTCACATTACAGTACTGTGAGTTATTTGACTGAAAATGAAAAATACGGAAAGGCATAAGGAATCCATCACCCCGTTATCAACAGCATCATTACCAATATAGCAAAAGGTTCATATCTGATTATAGATACAGTATTAATTAGCAGTTGTTATTTATTATTATTCAGAACTTTTTCCACAACTTGTTTGGAGGAAGAGGTGCTGGAGGTTATGGGGAGAGGTCCGTCACTGCGAGGAAGCCTTAGTGGCTATAGTGGACACGCAGTGCTGTTGGAAGTTGGGGGACATGGCCGAGTTGCAGCCCAGTCTCTGGCACGGGCCCTTTAAGCCTCCCTCTCCTTCCACAATCCAGGGACTGCTGCTGCTGCTGCTGCTGTCGGACTCCTTTCCCAGCAAGCTGCAGCATTCCTGGGTGGGGACGACGCTGCGCTCCCCTGCGGTCGGAGACGTTAGCTGCCCGGAGGGAAGCTGAGCTGAGAGCGGCTCAGTGGAGGACTGGCCTTGGAGGACACTGGTAATGTGGTTGAGAAGGTCACTGAAGAACTGTGGGACACCCTCGTAGCCTGGACCCAACAAAAGATCAGAATGAACATTTGGTGACGATAATGAGGATGATGATGATGATGATGATGCCTGATGATGCACTGAGTGTACATAAGTGGTGTTGAATACATGAAAGCCAAAATGACCAAAAAGAGCAGAAGGAACTAAGGCACATAAGCCATAAATAAAACAAAATAAGAGCTAAATATTGACATAAAAGGCAAAAATAATTAATAAATAATCTAATAATTAATCTATAGTGTATGCTTTGTGGACTGTGGGAGGAAACCAGAGCAACCAGAGGACCAGCTCCCCATACAAACATGGCGAAAGCATGCAAACTCCACCCTGGGATCGAACCCAGGACCTTCTCGCTAACCAGGACGCCATTGTGCCACCCCCCTTTAAATGTTATGTCCAAGAATATGAGTCTAGTTCTTTTTGTTTAAATGTTATGTTTATTTGTCTATGTTTTATATTTATTTGAACTTAATAATATTATAACACACTATATATATATATAGACCACATGGGTCTGTCAACCTGAAAATAATATCAGCACATGTTGCTTCACAATACTCAGGCTAAATGCTAGGCTGCATTTTGGGATTGTGCTGACATTCTTTCATCTGCACATTCAGCTGACCACATCATAAATAAGCAGCATTTGCATTTTCCTTCTACAGATAAAGAGCAGTAAGAGCGGTAACAGATAAAAAGGCAGGCATAACTCTCTTACATCCCTTTTGTAAAGGAAAACATACCAGGGAATGCGTTGATGTCGATGACTGCGTGTTGACCTGTCTGGTTGTCGATAATGACGTCAATGCCAAAGAGCGATACGCCTAAAGCCTGTCGCAGAGATCTGGAAAGCTCCCTGATAACATCATCACTGGGCGGCTGGGAAACCCCTTCTACGTTATCTCTCTGCAAAAAGGCAAAAACAAAGTGGACTCCAAATCAACAAATCTGAAACATCAAAGTTTTAATCTCAGATTCCAAAATCACCTAAATCATTTAGTTATGAGCTAATTCTGCATTTGCATTTTTGCTTTTCTTAGCTGACCAATTTACAACAAACAAGACAATGTACTTTAGCCATTATGACTTACTGAAGTGAGGTCTGAGGACGACTCTGGCTTGGATACATTATGGCTGTTGAAGAAAATTGCTTTTCTGTCTGAGAAGAGACATAAAAAGTGCATTTCTATAAATTAGATATGATTTATATTTGAATTTTTGATTGTTTTTTTAGGTTTTGCCTCAATCATGCAAGATCAACATGACATCAAAACTAGCAAAATAACACCAAAAATACAAATAAAAGGTATGCATTATGATTCAATTATCTTGCCCATATAGAAACATAACAGTTACATCTGTACTATGTAACTATGTATTTAAATTGTCTGCCATTCTCTGACGTGCATACACTTAGGATCCTATCCTCTCAAACAGATTCAGTTAGTAGACTAGTAAGGAATGATCAGAACAATTTCCCTACATTAATATGGCATGTGCATTTCATTTTAAATTTATACACTGCAACATCTACAAGTATGAATAGATTTTTTTTAATTGTATTCATACAAGCACAAACCTCCTATATAAATTTCATGTAGGTTTTTTTTTATGAATGTGGTAAGTGATCATGTATTATCATATTAATATCATATATTAACCGTGTGTGAGACTAGGGCGTGAGTGTAATTGGGCAGTTGAGCCACTAGGCGGTAGCAGAGGCCAGAGACTGAGAGCAACGGCGTTAAGAGAGAGCCGGGTCACTGGGATGGGCTGAGGGAAGTCGGAGGATGTTGGTATTTTCAACCACACAGACAACAGAAACACGGCACACGCATAATTAAGCTCAGCTTTTAAATAAGAGTCCAGGGTTGGGGGACTGAACACAAGTCTGAAAATGGTCGTATAAATCTCCAACTGACTTGGGTAACTCTAAGGGAGTTCGCCCCGTGATCAGAAGGTCACCGGTTTGAATTCCCAACTGGTAAAGGTACTCGTGAGCAAGGTACCGTCCCCAAAAACTGCTCCCTGGGTGCTGCCCATGTCAGCTGCCCACTGCTCCTTCACATAAGGGTCAAAGGGGGCAGAGGCCACATTTTGGTTGTGGTGCACTGAGGTGTATTCACAATGACTAGATAATCACTCACTCGCTCACTAATGACTGCCTACATGCCCACTTGGCAATGAAGTTCATGACTGAATTGTGAATTTCATGAGAATTCTGAAAGTTTAAAAACTTCGGAGAGTTAAAAAGGTGTGAACACTCAGGAAGTTGAAAGGCAGTGTGAAAGGGCTTCACGGTACTTCTAAAATAGGCACTCACAGCATTTGATCCTGATAAAGGAGGCCCTTTAAACAGAAAGCTACAGGAAAGGTGTTGGTGATCACTGCTTTACCCTTTTTGTGTTCTCTGCCTAGGAACAGGAAGGTGTGCCAGACTTGAACTAAACCAGGAAACAGGCTGCCTGCAGAAAGCCAGCACCTTGCTTCCCAAAATCCTTTAGTGTGTTTTTCCAGTCCCTTTATTCACCAATTCAATGCAAAGTATTGTGCTGAGCTCCAAAAGAGCATAAGGCCAACAAGTCTGTCCAAAATGCAACTTTAAATGCTTTGCATATTATCTCACAAACAAGCAGTGTATGTAAATTATTCTTCTAAAACATATGTGCACTAAACACCACACCTTTGCATTGTTGAAATGCTCGGAAATCTGAAAACCAGCTGAAATGATCCGACTGGGTGACTTTACTCAAATAGACGCAGACAGTGCAACATGCATCATTTACCACACAAAATGCAGAACTACAACTACACCGCAACTACACCTTGAGGAAACACCTCGTTACACATCAAATATATTTACGGACGGATGAGTGTGTGGTGCTTGATAACTGGAGCGCTACAGTTATAGCCGCAACTACAGCGCCTGCCCCGGCACTCACCCCTGCTGCCAGCATCGACATCCAGAACCTGGAATCTACGCTGTCAACAAGTTCCACTGCAGCTTTAGGTGATTAGTGATCTATCTGTTGTAGTTATTGTCCTGGGATATTTATTTATAAAAACTGGAATAAATTTATATTGTAGTTGAAAGGTTTGAAATGAGTTTGGGGCTTATTTATTATTACTGTATTTTATTATGATAATGCAAACCAGGTATTACAGATTCAGAGCAAGGTATCGAAATGACCTACCGATGAGTACTGGTAACCCTAGTCAGAACTCCAAGAAAAAACTAATCAGAATGGCAGTATCTTAATGGCTAACCCCAGACGAAGTTCACCTTAAGCTGGCAGCCCTTGAAGCTAATGGAGCTGAATATTAACGCACGATTAGAATGAAATGCCACACCCTAGACAGGAAAACACTATCATGAGCACGCAGCTGATGGTAAATGCTCACCGGCTGGGCCAGAAGGGAAGTTCTTGAGAGAGGGCCTCTCCACAACTGTGTAGGACTCGCCTACCACAAACACCTTATACAGCACCGCATTGTGGTTGATGAAACTCTGAATCACACATGGGGGCTTCACGTTCTTCAGGTCCTCAGCGCTAAATATAATCGCCATCTGGAAAAAACAGCAAAGCGTTCGACAGTTACCGTCAAGCAAAATGATCTCGAAAACAGAAGAGCAAATACAAATATAAAATGTAGATTACCCCTGTCATGAGCATGTATAATCTACAGTGCAGCCAGTTAGAATCCATCAATCATTTGGGGTTTTTTAATTAATCCCAAAAAACAAACTCCCCCAAAAATGTTTTGTTTAATAGACTCATTATTCATTTTGGTCTTGTAGGGCTGGTTTCTTGCTCATGGATTAAGCCTAGTCTTGGACTAAGTTGTAATATCAATGGAGATTTACCATTCAAACTCAAAACTAGTCCAGGACTAGCCTGTAATGTTTAAAAATATATTTGGGGTTTTGGTGTTTGGTTAGATTCATTAGTGACACATTAGACAGTTGCAAAGCTGAGAACTGAGCGGCTGAGGTGTCTTAACGTTACACAAGCTGTGGTTAGCTACCACAGATTTGATAGATACAGCGAAACACGATGGGGTCTTACCTCGTGGGAGTTGGTTCCGTGTGCAACCCGTGTTTTGCAAACTGAGGGATGAAAGAAGACGGAGGACATACATACTGTATCAATAAGTCCAAAGGAATTATACATTATAATGAATTCTGTGGTTTTGTGGAGGTGGACAGTACACAACGAGGCCTTGCGTTTCTTTACTGACTGGACCTGATGACTAACCCTGCATCAACGAGCCTATTTCTTCACCTTTTCCCAAAAGTTAGGGGAGTGACTTACTGAAAGGGAATGTAAGTCCGTGCTGCTTGATCTGTTCCAGTGTGTCTGGACCACACTCGCTGTTCAGCACCATGAATGGAGGAGAACAGATTCGCTCATCTGGAGAGGGAGAGAGAGAGAGTGTTGTTAAAAATGATAACCATTTTACAGCGCATATAAATTATGAAGAAACCACTTCTATAAATCGTCACACAAAAACGTACATCAGGTAAAACAACACTACGCTTCCGCCTCCAGAGGGAAATGTTGGGCAAGAGCGGATGTTACCCTGAGTCACCCCTATAAAACAACCGCGAGCTGCAGCTTCTGAAACCTGCTCACTCATCAGTCGCCTCTCTTCCTTATTTACTCTAGTGACAGAGAAACAATGGGCTGATAGCGTTCAGGCCCGACTCGCTCTGCATAATACAGGAGCCCATCAATACGGCCGGCGCAACCCGAACCGCCGGTTCAAGGCCTTGTTTGAAAATACTGTACTAAAAGGATCGATTCCTGTGAATGTATACCGGTGACAACGCGGAAATTCGGGCTAAAAAAACACATCAATCAAGTGAGGCCCTGCACCGCCATTAACATCAGTGTAAAGTGTAAGTGTAAGCCAAGAACAGAGTTAATTTCTTACAGAGCGGAACGCAGAGCCAAACCTCAAGACAATGAGTTGAAATATCTGATTGAGTCTGATTTTACTTGAAAATTCAAGGCAGCAGCTGAGTTTTTTAATTGAGCCACAGAGATTTTTGTTGCAGTGTAATACCAGCAGGTTTTTCGGGGCAGTTGGTAGTGTAACGATTAGGGAGTTGGCCCCGTGATCGGAAGGTCCTGGACCAGTAAACGTACCACTGAGATACTCACGAGCAAGGTACTGTCCCCAACCAATGCTCCCTGGGTGCAAAAAAAGCTGCTCCTTCACAGATGGGTGAAATGCAGAGGTCACATTTCATTGTGGTGCACTGTGTGCTGTGCCATGGTGTGTTCAAAACGACAAATAAATCACGTAAATAAAAGTAGTGTACGACAACGCCGTCAATTTGACTGACACAGTGGTCTTTGTAGTTACATAAGCATGCCATCTTACAGGAGAAATACGGTGGTCATCAACGCTGATAACACTTTATTCATTAATTGTGCTGTAAAATCAGACAAGACTATCAGTCTCACCACACTGACCTTATCATTTGCTTGAGATCAGGCGTGTAGTACTTAACGTGTATAAGGGCCAACAGTAGCTTTACAACAATATTCAAATTAATATGCAAATGTTGCTGAGCGAGGAAATTTGATAAACCCCAGGGTGATATTTTTTTGGATTTGGTATTGTTGAGACAGACCATGGACTCAAACATCTGTTCGGCAGATTTGCTTGTTACCAGGAAATGTTCCTAAAAACAAGGCATAACCAACGTGGCTTTGTTTGGTTTTGGTTCATTAGCTACATTTGGAAAACACGAGAGGGAACTGTGTACTTTTTTTTGCATGTTCGCATTATGAATAAAAAATTTCAAGTTTACATTTCTATTCTACTTCTAGTTTGAAGTGTATATTTTATATTCTCTTTATATATTTTACTCTATGTGCCTTACTTGTTTTTTGCAGCGTTAAAGCTGGAGACACGTCGTCTCTTCTCTCTGTAAACTTGTACAGTATATAACAGAGATGACAATAAGCTTTACTTTGACTTTGAATAAATGAATAAATGTTTCATCTCGATATTGTTGAGAGAATCTAACTCGTTAAGTTATACAGACATGCGCCCCGCTGTTCAGACTAAACCTGCCTAAAAAAACGTTACTTGTAGTAAGACCGGTGTTAAGGGACTTTCATGTTGAATAGAAGACTGAGTGGAGATTAGAGGACCAGTGGCCAGTGTGGAAGCCTGACGTTATGTTGGACAAACTGCAAGCTAGCTCTTAATTTCCTGTTTAGCTGAGCCGGTTGCTAAGTTGCTGTGCTTGTAAGTGATGTTATCATGTTCTCTGAGAGGTCCTGTCATGTTGAAACTGAGAAAGCCAGTGTGGGTTTCTTATCAGGGCCTACAAATATCCACCAGCAGACTTTTGTTCAGCTGCTCCTGAGGAAGCGTTCATAAGCCTTTTGGCGCTAGCCGGAGAGAAACGCCAATTCTATTCTGTAGAAAAGTGACCGTCTACAATGCGACTTCAAGTGAAAAGGATTTTGCATTCGCAACGTAACAAAACAGGTGATGGCAATCGTGACCTTGGTTTTGAACTTTTCCTTTTGTTGCGAAGATAAGTGATTTACTAGCATCATGTTTCTGTAAAAAATTTTGTTTAAATAACATGTCCCCTTCTTCCAAAAACTGAAAAACAGAGCCCAGAATAGACCAAGCCTTGGCCTTGGTATCAGCAAATGAAGCACATTTACAAGAGGACTGGAAAGATGCCTAAATATAGTAATATATGGCCCCTTATTAAACAGTTTGGTCATCTGATGACTGTTGAGGTGGGACTTGTCTGGAAATGGATATTCCATTTTAAGTGTACAACCGGGATAAACTGAAGCTATTGTAAATAAATGGAGTGAGTGAAAATGCTGCGAGTAGGTCCAAATGCTCTGTCTGTCTGGCGTGAGACTGGAACGGCGAGTGTCCAGGATCAATCTCCAGCTCTGTCTAAACACTCCCAGAGCTCTGCAGACCTGCAGGAGCCGGTCAGGACGTTTATGTGATGTCCGTGGAATGTTTACAACACGTTTGTGAAAGCCGGTTGACAGCGAACGCTCTGAAGCTCAGTCTTGATTCTGTTGAAGTACAGGGACGGAAGTGCCCAAAGCCTAACTAATGAGAAGTGTAGAGGCCTGAACTTTTGTCCGAGCTCAAAACGGACTTCTGTATTTCACTACCTGGCAGATGTCCCTAAACAATCTCACCATTTACATCCCTTGACTGCCAAACATGCTCTTAGCTTTCTGGTGAGACAAGCATGTTTTTGCAGGTGAAACAGTAAGTATAAAACAGAGGGACAAAAATACCATAATTAAGTCCAGTTAAAGGTCATGCAGGTAATTCAAGCAACATCCACAATCAAAAATCCTATTTAGAAACAGATCAAAATAAATCATCCACAGAGTGAAGTTCACAAACTAGGTTTCACACAGTAACAGGTCAAGTTTGAAAAACAGACGCTTGACCAACGTCGTCATAATTAAAATGCAATTTTTACAAACGTAAAATTCCAAAAAGCATATTTCTATTTCTGCATTACACCATGAAAATTATTCATCAGTGAGATCTGCATCTTTCTTTATCTGTTCTTTAAACATTAGTTTGTTTTTCTATGCTAATGAACAAAATTACGTACACACTCGCATAGTACCAACTGACTATCATAATTTAATTAATGAATGCAAATAAAATCATAGTGACAACAAGAAGATGGATGTGTTTTTGCAGAATGAGAGTTTGAATCTCGTCCTTTTAAAGGCTGAACCCCTTTTCCATCTGTGCAAACAAGATGAGCCCAGTGCAGGAATTAGATAAACACAATAGGGGAAAGGATTTCACAAGAGTAACTTATGCTCTGGTCCTGTTAAATCTCCAGAGGCAGAACATAAGACAGGAGGTGACAATGTTTAGGCAGGGGATGCGGTGCTGAGAATGAGTCATATGGAGGGGACTTGGCCAGAATCCTCTCCCTCTCTCCCTCTCCACCCCACCCCTCGCTCCATGTTGGTGTCTCACTTCTAATCACACAACAGCGCCTCCACACAGCTGGCATGACACAAATAAAGCGGGTGCATGAGAACGAAGCGACACAAGCACATGCAGTCATTATGCTGGCGTAAAGGTGACATATTAGCGTGTGGCTGAAAAAGGGAAGTTTCATAGGGCTGTAAAGTTATGCGCAACCTCTCACACACCCAGAACGTGACAGCGCTTTGAGCTGAGCACTAACAGATTAGAACGTCTGATAAATGCAGTAAATGTAATTGTAATTGAACCTATGTACCATCAGCTACTACTTGCAATCCTTTTCCTGTAGTGATCTTGTTCACACAATTCATTGTTTGTGTTCCTCATCTGATCTAAAATATGTGCCCTAAAATTTACAAGACATTTGTAAGACGTTTACTGGGACGTCTGTATCATCTCATGCTTGTAAGAATATCAGGAAATTGCACCTCAAGTGTCAGCGAACCAGCAGGTCTTTGAAGGACCTTTAAAGACAGTCAGAGGCAGGGATGGGCAATAATAATGACCGGGGGCAGTTTGTAGCGGGTGGGTTGCCAGTTCAAGTCTGGAACCAGTAAAGTTACCACTGAGGAACTCACGGGCAAGGTGCTGACCCCAAGCACATCCTGATACCCAAACCATCACAAGTGGCTTCGATCAATGCACAAAAGTAGCAGCTGTACCATTAAAACTAGAGCTGCATCTATCAATTATTTTTGTAATCGAGTACTCGATCAATTTTTTCATTGGTTAATCGAGTAATCAGATGAATTCTTTTTTTCAAACTCAGATTTGTGATAGTTTGATGTGTAAATGCTGACACATCAGTGCATTTCTGATGAAAACTGACCTGCACCTGTAGAAATGCTTACTGTGTTCTAGTTTTATGTAGTGTAAAAGTGCTGAAACTAGACATAACTACCAGTAATAGTAACAGGCTTGCATCATGCAGATACATTACATGGCTTAGTACTACGGAGAGAAAGACTTTATCCATTTGGTATCCGTCTGGACACAGACTGAAATGTGTTGATAGCAAATAATGCATTTTCTATATTACTTCTTTCCTACGGATTACTCTCTAACATTATGAAATTGAAAAATAAATCGGATCCATTAAAAATGAAGAAATACCGAAGTTTTGGGTCATTTTGAACCAATTTGCCCTCTGAAATGTGACCCTCCACGGCAAAACCAGTCGCTTGTCGCAAATTTTCAAAATTGAGTTTTCATGAAAGAGCATAAATCAAGCTTCAAAACGATACCTATATGGAATGAATGGGACGACATATGACTGAGATATCAACATTCAAAGGAGTCGGGTTTCTCCTGTCACGCCAAGTGAGAAACGGAGAAATCTGCCTTTGAAGTTGACTATCGCCGTAGCACTCACAGACGCTTGGTGCGGTCGCGGCTACGTTTGCATTTACGGTAGCCTACGCTGCATTCACAGCCACACGGATAGCCTACCTGCGTTAGGTTAACTGAACTCGGGAGACGAAGATGGATTCCGGAGAAATATCTTCACGCTAGTCAACCAGTGGATTTACCGTAAATATTGGAGTAGAGCGGTCAAAACAGAAACTTTCAACATTCTGCTGGAATTGAATTCCTCACCTCAAGAAAGTCACGTTTTTAGGATGGAAAGGGTAAGTTTTTCAGCGAAATTTATTCACAACAGTACTGTACAGTATAGACCTTCCACTGTTTCAAAACACTAAAAACAAAAAATCCAAAATTTTACCCCACGCAACATAAACGCTCGTTTTTCTCGGAAACCTCCGTTGCGACAAGCGACTGGTTTTGCCGTGGAGGGTCACATATGGGCTGCTTTTGGCCTTTCTGGGAGAGAACTACATTTCCCACAATCCCCCACACGCCACCTGGAGGTGCGTCACAACAAAGAGATGAACACGTGTCCGGAATAAACAATGAAAATCTCAATAAACCTCTACCACCCCTCCCACTATCTCACACCTGTAAGGGTATATAGTACACATGATGCAGCAATGCTTGGTAAACAATATGTGAAGCTTTCATGACAAAAGAATGAAGGTAACATCAAACGATCCATGCGTTAAACAGATGCATCTATTGACCGGGAAATGTGGCAGTGGGGAGATGCAAACTGGGGCTTACTGATGATGTAGTTACATAACCATCTGCTGTGTCTGCTTGCACAGAAAAGGACTCGGAATACGCACACGACACACCATGTGTGCAGGGGTTTTGTGCCAGTTCAGGATTCCTCATTTTGTGCTGAAGGCTATAATGTGGACCAGATTTGAACTTTATTATTTATATTTATATCAAATTGATCCCCTTGAGCAAATAGAACTTCAGAATTTGTTCCTCATATACATCTAGTGAGTTATTACACTAAACATAAACTAAACTGATACCTTGCATGCGGTTCTCTATCCGGTGGACTAGCTGATAGGACTTGCAGCGGTCAAGCAGGGTTCTGATGGCTGGGAGTGGGTCCAACACTATAGTCTCTGGATGAGCATCTATATAGTCCTGCAAGACAAGATCAGAAGGCATCATGTACAGAAGGTGACGATGTGTAATGTATGAACTCCTGGAGGAGCGTCAAAAAATGAGGTACAAGAGTCACACACAGAAAACGTACTGCATAAGTATCACAAACGGCTGTGCTTTAGAACTGTGTGGGAAAGAAGATTACATGTTTTTGTTTTGACTAAGAATAAGTACAGACACACACAACACAAACACACTTCCTGTGCTGTTACGTCACTCACATTGAAGGCTGCCAGGCCCGCATGACGCTCTCTTTTACATAACGACACCCTCCCAGGTCCCGCTCGCTCTCGTCTTCATTCTCTCACTTGACATTCTGCCTCTCAGACACATCACACAGCCCTCGTCCTCCCCACCCCCAGCAGATCTCCCTTTCTTCTCCTCTATCAGCTCCACTTGGTTTCTTTGCACTCGTTTCTCTGTCTTCACATCTTCCCTTCTCCTCTTTCTTTGGCCTCTGCCTGCATTTACTCTGCAAGCGTCAGCACATTTTAAAAAGCCTATAGGTAAAGACCAACCAGCGTTTCCCCCCGACTCCCAAAATGTCCACACATGCAGGTACACGCTTTGTGTATGCGTGTGTGTGTGTGTGTGTGTGTGTGTGTGTGTGCTGTCAGCGGGAGCGTCACTGTGTGGGGAGGAATGTACACCTTGCCAGCACACATCTAGCAGAGAGAAGTGTTATGTAAGACAAGCATGTTGTAATGAAAAAAGCGTAATCTTTCACTGGGGTCAGAACGACCCATATTTTACGGTGCTACAACACTATCTATGCTCGGAACAATCAAAACACAGAAACCTTTTATCCTTTCAGCAAAGATAAGCTGTGCATTACAGGATAACATTAATGTCCTAGCATTCAATTAACTGAAGAATTCATAACATTCATAAACCTTTTTGCAGCACGCAGTAGTGAAAGGCAATAATGAAAAAGACACAAGTTATGCTGATAAAAAGAGAACGCTCTATAAACAGCTCTGGAGGCTCAGGTCAGTGGGAGAGCCTGTGCTGACCCCTGTAAACTGCTGAAAATATCTTTAGATTATGAACAAATCTTGTACTGCACTAAACAGAAGACTGTTTGCATTAGATAAGCAGCTACAAAGGAGTAAGTTGGAATGTTCCGTTTGTCATGACAAATTACTCCCATTGCCGTCATTAAAATCAGCTGTGATCTGTAACCCTTTGCTGACCCGTACCAAAAGAGGCAGCCGCCATAGACGCACCAGTGAGCCTTTGCCTTCCAACGCCCTGTTATTAGTTTGCGGTCTGAGTCAAACTTCCTCTTCTTAACTGTTAATGTGGATCTACTCTAGGGGTCACAGTGAGGGCCACACTCTTGGCTCAATTCATGGTCAGAGATATGTATTTCCAGATGCCTGGATTTTCTTGAAAGTTTCTCAAAGTGAAGTACAGGGCAGGGCAAGATCCTCACTTTGTGGCGATGACGATATGACTTGCTTTAAATAAACAAATACTTAAGTATACAGTGTTAATGTCTTTCTGCTTTGGGCCCACAGATAACGAGTAGACTATGCAGACTGGTGCCGCGGGGTTTGCGCTTCAGCGAGTTGCTCTGACCGCGCTGCACTTGCCGTGGCGTTCAGAGCAAAAAAGTAGGTGTGGTTTTCAAAACTCTCTCCTGTCATTTCATTGTTGTCCTGGGCCTCTAAATAAGTGGAGAAAATATGAAAAGTTTCAACTTTTTGATCGGCACAGTGCAACGCCGTGTTCGGTGTGAAAGCCCCCATCTCACAAGGCGGTAGACGTGCAGACCCCGGCAGTGTCTCTACCCCACTCACGCTGCTACAGTGGCCTGCCACGTGAATGTGTCAATTCTGTTGCATTGCTATATCGACATCGTAAGATCGAAAAATCTGAAAAGACAAACCATCGGAACTCAGGGACCATCTGTTCATTTTACAGTATTTTATGTATTAAACATTTCATTTTATGATACAGTAGGTTTGTTACTGGTTATTTACAATTGTTCGCGCTTGTTTTTAAATGGCGCAAGTCTGAATAAAACGACTTATATTTTTATAGAATTATATTTCTGCCTTTATTATTTTATAGCGATGTAACACTGATAAAGACGCACATTGAAATGGCGTAATCCGAGGTATTACTGCATCTACATGGGGGTGGGCATTTAGGGCAGTAGGGCTCCATCTGATTGGCCAAATATATCGTCACACAAAGTGTGAACAGAGCACAAGCAAATACACCAGCTATCGCAGTTCAAGCAGTCTTTTGTGATATGTATATCTCAATATACACAATTTTATATAGACATACACACACACACACACACACACACTATATGAGTACGTACTATTAATCTGCAAATATTTCAACAAAGGCAGTAGAGGACAATTTCGGCCTCACACGAGAGAAGGGCACATCAGACTACACAGCGCCAGACTAAACGTCTGTTCTTGAAAACCCATTAATGATTCTCTTGGACATGTTATGAGACACTACTCGACTAGCTCCGCAGCAAGTGAAATGTGTCTACTTCTCACCTGCACGCGTTGGACCAGTAAGAGGGACTGGGTGTCGTTCTGGTCCGCTTCCAAGATCAGGTCAGTCAGCTTGTGGATGATGACGTCCAGTGGGCCCTGCTCCTCTAGAGGCTGGCTCAGGTCAAGCTGAGGGCAAACAGGAAGAGAGCAGCTCAGCAAATGCTGCAAGAACAATGTTTGGAAAGAGCAGAATCTCAAGCGTGAAAGCAGAACTCTTCATATTTTCCTCTTGGCAAGAAGAAATGATTTTCATTCCATGTTTTTATTATATATCCTATGGAAACCCATTTCCACCAGTAAAAGAAAAGAAATTTGAACGAAAACAAGTCGAAATTATGAGACAAAAAACTCGAAATTATGAGAGATAAAGTCATAATTATGAGATAAAAACCCCTCGAAATTATGAGAAAGGAAGTGCGCATGTGCGCCAGTGGTGCTAAACTTGCCGATGTCACTTGCAGAGGCAACTTGTGAATCTGCAAGCAAGTGCAGTATTTCATTTGTTGTGAAGCCACGTTTACAATAGTCCTCGATGTATTTACAATCCATTTGAATCCGAAATCAAGCCAAAAACGTCAAGTTTGCATGTGCAAGTGACAAAGGCAGGTTTAGCACAACTGACGCGCATGCGCACTTCCTTTCACATAATTTCAAGGTTTTTTAATCTCATAATTATGACTTTTTATCTCATAATTTCATGTTTTTATCTCATAATTTCATGTTTTTATCTCATAATTTCAACTTTTTATCTCGTAATTTCGACTTGTTTTTGTTCAGATTTTTTTCTCATACTGGCGGAAATAGGCTTCCATACATATCTGATGCTTACTATGATAAATTACTGTGAGGATTAATGCAAGGATTACTGTGCTGTTTTATTATTTGGAATCTATGAGACTGTGTTGATCTACAGACAGCTATAAGCGATGAAACGCACACTGGGTCAATTACGCAGCTCCAGAGCTGCTCAGGAAATGGGTCACACATGTACACACAATAGAATAGGTTTATACAAAAGGGACAGAGTTACATTAGTATCCCCCCGGGCTCACGAGAGTACAGTTTAGTCATTCATTCACCCGTAAATCCCAAAGCGAAAAAGACCAATCACTTATGCTCCCTCAGTCTGAACTGGACTAGTCTTTTAATAAAGCCAATAATAAAGAATCTCCTCTCTATTAAAAATGGAATGAAGCTTAAATTTTAAATAACTCCATTCAAAAACCACATTCTTAGAGCTTATGGAACATGCCACTTTGACCCGTGGATTTCACCTTTTTTACACATTTACACACAAGGATATTGGAATCGGACAATAAGTGCTTTTTTAAAATCATCCGCATGGGAACGATGCTTAGATTTGTCCGATATTTTCAGCCAATATTTCACTCAAAATCTTAACGGTTCTCTTTGCACTAGGTAGTGCACATGGAGCGTCACACATGCCCTATTTGACTTGGTACACTACATAGGGCGGGGACTGACTTTTTCGTAAAAATGTTTGTTGAAGTGCTCCGCCCTCGCTGCACTCTACTTTCATGCTCGCCGTGTTAGAAATGTTAGAATTATGGCGCCATGTTTGCGCCCAAATTCTGAACGTACAGTGGAACTTTGGTGAGCAAAATATCTTGTCTTTACACACTCCACTCTGCCTTCCTCATTTATCAGCATCGGTATCGGCAGAGACAAGCATGAAAATATTGAATATCGGTATAACTAGTATATCACTGATCATATTTCAAATATATTTATAAAGGCTTTCCCCCGAACCAAAACACTGGTTAAATGATAAAAATGCAAAAAATACATCAGGAAGTATTTCAGCTTTGTAATATGCTTAAGTTAACAACCTCCGTTTGTTTTAATCACACACATATACCCAACATCAAGCACTAATATTTACAAATGGAGATGAGCCTTGTCAAAAGTCCCATTCCTAAAAGTGTCAGAGCGCCGATGACGCGAGGAGAGAGGCGACGGCTCTGAGGAGCAGAGCTCGAGTGGTGAAGCGCTGACAGACTCACTCCGTTCTCCTAATCTCCTGCTTACACTAGACAGAGAGGCCAGGCCCTGGATCACAGCCGTAAGTGGAGTGGAGAGAAACACACACACACTCTGCCTCTCAAGTTATGTCCCTGGAAGGAAGGAAGACATCGTACACAACACCCTCGCTAATAACACATAATCTAAACAGAGCCTCGCTGGGCTGCGGAATCAATTGGAAAATGACTCTTACAAAACAAGTCTTAACTCCTCCAAATTTCAAGTACCCATAACTTAAAAGACTTTTCCTCTGCATATCAATGGAGCGGTGGTAGTGCAGGGGTCTGTGTCAATAAAAGCCTGCATTGTGAGCATAAGACTGGGGGGTTGAACATGAGAGCCTTACCCTTACAGCCCTGAGAGAGTTTGGGCTATTTCCCTGCACCTTTGTTTTTAGGCTTATTCTTTTGTCTGTGTGTGTGTGTGTGTTCTTGTACTTGCTACTTTGTGAGAACCAAAATGAGTTTTTAACCAGCAGAGTGAGGCCATTTTTGGGAAGTGAGGACTTTTTTAGTGGTCCTCACTTCTTTAAACTGCTTCTACAAAAAAATACAAGTTTATTTGCAAAACTAAAAGTGTAGAAAGATTAGCTTTCGGTTACTGAGGTCATGGTTAGGGTTAGGTGTAGTATTATTTACATACTAGGGCTGGGTTCAAAAAAACGATTCACCGATCAATATCGATTCTCGTTCGAAAAATACGATATCAATTCAAAAATTCGCGGATCGATCTTTTCCTGCGGCTATGCACTACTTCTCGCGACCGTGCAAGGAAAGCTATAAAAACGTGAGACCGACGAAACCGAAACCAAATAGAGCCATGACTGAAGCTGCTCCGCTCAAATCACCGTCTGGCCTAAAGGCCGATGTTTGGCAGAACTTCGGTTTTAAAACATTTTATAACCTAGCAAAACTAGTGTTGACGCAAAGAAATCTCTACATAAATCGATATCGAATCGAATCGAGAACTGAATCGGATCATGACCTTGTGAATCGGAATCAAATCGATTCAGGAAATCAGCAACGATACCCAACCCTATTACATACAGTAATATAGAAGTCAATGGAGGTCCTCACTACTATATAAGTACAAGGATGTGTGTGCGTATGTGTGTGTAGAAGTTAGTCATACATGCTTTATGTTGTTGTGTTGAGGACGTTGTGTTCTGCGTTTGTCATAGTTTGATGTGTAAATGCTCACACAGTCTTGAAACTTTTCAATGAAAACTGACCTGCGCCTGTAAAATCATTTTTACTTTGCTTTAGCTTTTTGGTTTGCAGAGTAGCTATTACACACAGACATTCTATGGTTTAGTACTGTGGAGACAAATAAGGTTAATGCAGGTGGAAACACTTTGTTATCCATTTGGTGTCATCTGGATATAGAATAAAATTATTTGATAACAAATAATGCATTTTCCACATTTATGTTTTCATATTGATTACTGTAACATTATAAAATGGAAAAAAACAATACTTTCTGATCAACTGAAAATGAAGAAATGCTGAATTTTGGGTCATTTGGACTGATCTATAAAATGAGCTGGTTTTAGCCTTTCTGGGAGAGGAGTGCACGGACGCAACTATACAGAGTGAGATTACTGTCAAAAATATGAGAGCGCAGATGCGAGCAAAACAGACACTACGAGAGTAGAGAGTAAGCACTGCGAGGGCTCGGTTCACATAAGAGCGCTCACTTCTCGCTCCTGTGCGCTCTCTCCTTAGTTTCCTGCTCGCTTCCTAATTAAATTAAACACGTCGGATTCAAGGCCTCGGTAGTTGAGTGTCAAAGTTACAATACATATCTGGATTCACTCAGGCATCTATAGCATCTACGTCTGATACTGTGCATAGAATTGCTACACATTGCACACTAGCGAGGAGCGAACGCTCTTGTGGTGAACCGAGCGCTCTGAGTGCTTATTCTGTCTATTTTGCTCAATTTTACCTCGCTTCCGCACTTACGTTTTTATGAAAATAATCTCACTCCATAGAACTACACTTGCCACAATGCCCCACGTCTCAATAACGTGATGGACATGCGTCCAGAATAAACAATGAAAATTACAATAAACAACTGCATCGTGAGTAGAACGCTGGTTGTTGTTTTTATTTATCAGCCAAAACATGAGTTTTGTATGTAATAAAGGGGAAGATTTGACTGAACTGGAGCATTTTAGGGAGTGTTGGAGTTCCAGAGCGTGCGTGTTCACATCGGGAAGAATGTCGCTTATCCTGTTTGTTTGCACTGAAAATAACCTGGAGCCACGTCGTCTCGTCTCTCTATGTATCTGTACAGTATATAGCAGAGATGACAATAAAGTTGACTTTGACTTTGACTCACAAATACTTTCTCCCAGAAGACTGTCCCCATCACTACAAAATGTAAGTTGCTCTTCAGAAGAACTTCTGCCTAGTGCCGTAAACGCAAATGTCGTCGCACCTTAATTATACTGGTTGGTACTTGTGCAAGGCCCTTACTGCCGACGCTTTCAGACGCAGGCCCAGGAGAGATTATTTATTTATGAAAAGCACAATACGTAGGGCAACCCGACACAGTACGTGACACGGAACACCAATACCTGTCTGTCTACATCTCGAGGCTGGGCATGACCCGCTCAAAGCTTGCGGTAACAAGTTTGGTCTAGGCTCTCACGTCAATGTCTCCTCGCTCTCTTTATTCAAATAAACACAACATAAATGATCCTTCCTAAACGCCCTACTGCCTACTAGTGAACACTATGTTGTTGTGTTCTGCACTACTCAGATGTGTCATAGTTTGATGTGTAAATGCTGACACAGTCTTGAAATCAGCACATTTCTGATGAAAACTGACCTGCACCTGTAGAAATGTTTATGTAGCTGTATGTAGTGTAAAAGTGCTGAAACTAGACATAACTACTAGCAACAGTATGAACAGTGTCTGTTTTACTGAGTTTTTATTATGACATTCCGTGGCTTAGTACTATGAAGGAAAATAAGGTTAGAAGCAGAAACACTTCTTTATCCATTTGGTATCCACCTGAATACAGAATAAAAACTTTCTATATATTTTTTCTTAAACATTACAGACTGAGAAAAAATCTGATTAATTTAAAAATAAAGAAATACTAAGGTTTTGTGTCACTTTGAGCCAATTCAGACTCATTTTGGCCTATAAAAGGAGTTGCTTTTGGCCTTTCTGGGAGAGAACTACATTTCCCACAATCCCCCTTGCATCACTCAGAGCTGCGTCACAAAAAAGCAATGGACGCTCGTTCTGAAATAAACGCTGGGAATCTCAATAGCTGCACTGTGAGTAGAACGCTGGTTGTTGTGGTTAGTTGTCAGATAAAATATGAGTGAGTCTGTAATAATGCGGAAGATTAGCATTTTAGCAAGTAAGGGAACGCGTGTGTTTACATCGCAAAAAATGTCATTTATGTGTTTTTACGCATTTACTTCTGTTTTTGTGCACGGAATATCTCACAAATACTTCCACATACAGAGGGACCAGGTCTTGCCTTGAATGTGCCACTGAAGACGCTGAAGTTGGACGTGTCCGTGTGAAACACAAGCGGGGCATGCTGTAGCAAGTGAAATGAATTAAACTAATTTTTTATAATCAAATTATTAGAATAATCACTTCAGCCCTACTGCCTACGTTGAATTTTTTCAACCGCAGCATGTTGAACCAATTCACCCTTCTGCACCGAGAGACTTACCGAGTTGTGGTCTCTCTTTCTCCGAGCGCCTCTCAAAACCACTCATTATGCCGGGGATTGCTCATTAAGCAAATGTCAGAGCGGCAGCAGAAGCGCTGCAAACCTCCACGCGGAGGTCAGTACATTTCATGTCCGAGGCCCGGAGTGAGATGCAGAGAGCCGTTGTTGCCCTCTGATGAGTCATACAGCCTCTGAGGAAAAATGGGTGGAGGCAGGGGAAGCTCTGGCCACTTACAGCGCTGAAATGAATTCAGGTACAAATTAAAGCTAGACACTAGTCTTACTTCACTCGGCTCAGATTGAGAACCCGATCCGACCTCGATATCCTCAAAGACAAATAATGGCAGATGAAAATGAAAGGCCACATTTCTTTTGTCGATTATTTAGAGGGCGTAAACCAAAACTGCACTTTTTATAGGCTTATAGGGCAGTTACTGGAAACGTTCATGCAAAAGGTTCCTCTGGTCACACAGTCTGTTCTGTTGGCAGCTCAGAAGCATGCTCCGAGGGCGCTAGAGTAGGTGCTGAAACCGTGATGACACATGGAGAGAAGAAGGCAGAGAGGTGAAAATGCCCCCTCTGTGCTAATGTCACCGCTCTTTAATGTTTCTCTTCATGAAATATTGATGCACTCTGAGTCCGTGTTCATATTTTATGAGGCCATATTAGCAAAAGACGAACGATCTGTGGCCCACTGAGAGCAAGACTATCTACAGACGTCAACTGGCTTCACATTTGTGTTGTTGAGATCTCACACCAAGGGGAGTTCGGGCTCCAAGTGATCACATCATTATTTTAACACTGAATTGAGTCATTAATGAAACTGTCTCAAGGCACCCAGTTCAGAAGGGCTGGACACTTCCTGTCCGTAAATACTACTAGAATAAGTGCTGGCCTAGACAGAAAGACAGACAGATACAAAAAGAAAGGACCTATTTTGATGCTAAAATCATTTTTCAGGGAATTGATCAGATTTTCTTCAAAACGCAGATGTGCCGTTCAGTTCAAGTGTTAAAGCAGTACAACACAAATGAAGTGCTGACCAATAATGGGCTGTTTACAGAAGGCAGGTCTTAACTTTAAATATTTATGTCTAATAGTACATAGGGCCCCATGAAATCCGTTTTGTTTTTTCCTGAATTCCGTTTTTTTCATTTTTATTCTTCTGAGTTCCGTGTTTTACGTTATAATCATATTTATTCACCTAAAAAGTGTCTAATTATGGAGTGGATGAGAAAAAAAGAACAATGCAACAGAAAAAAAACACATTAAATGACTGTTATTCAACTTCAACAAAGTGCTGGGGTTCAGCAGAACATTTTCTGCTTTGGTAAAACTACCTGTAAACAACAAAAAACATTCATTTTTTGGTGCAGAACGAAACGTTTCTGATGTGAGTGTTTGACTGTAAGTGGTCGTCACATGTTCTTGCGGGTGCAGTCTGTCGTGTGCTGCAAAACGTACAAAAGAGTTGTTCTCCCGATTCATAAAAATCATTTGGGAATTGTTCTGCTCTAAACTTAGCACTGACACTCCAATTCCGTCATTATTTTGAGGACTGTGGTGTTTCAGCCTCTTCACCATAGCTGACCGTTGACGTTTCCCCCTCTGTGTCTATGCGTTTGTGTGTGTGTGGAAAGCTGAGTCCCGCCTCAACAGGTTACACGTACAGGGGGCTGCAGCGGCTGAAACTGATTAGAAACCATTGCTTTGCTTTGCCCACACATACGATATCAACAATTATATGACGTTCCGCGTTTTACAACGGATTCCATTTTATTTGTTGAATTCCGCGATTCCGTCCGCGTTTTCCGCATTAAATCATAGGGCCCTAAGCACCAACTGCTTTTTCTAATAAGGTGAGGCTTTGAGAAATACATGCATGGGATGCAAAGCTAGATGCACAAAGAGAGAAGTACACTTCCCACAATCCACTGCGCATGACTCAGAGCCGCATATCAATAATGCAATAAACATGGATCTGGAATAAACACTGATATCAAGTAAACAGCTGTACTGTGAGTCGAACGCTGGTTGTTATTTATCAGCTGAAATATGAGTTTTGTCTGTAATAAAGGGGGAGATTTGACTGAACTGGAGTGTTTTTGTGAGTGAAGGTGTTCCACATGAGAGTTGCGAACACTCGCACACAGTGTTTACATTGTGAAGAATGTCATTTATGAGTGTTTACACATTTACTTCTGTGTTTGTGTACAGAATAACAGAACCAACGCTGTCTTTCTTCTGGACCAAGTCGTCCACTTCCATCTCCAATCCAATTAATCGCCCACCCCTAGTGAAAGCTCTTAAAAACGTGATAAAAATGAGGGTTTACAAGGAGAAAAATCAGCTGTGTCTGAACCCCTCCTTAACGCCCCATTCTATTACAATTATGGAGCAATCAAAAGACATGGGGAAGGAAACGGCAGACTCAAGAATGCCAAAACCAGAAATAACAAAAGGAACCTGCTACAAGTGCCCAGAAGGTTGAGAGAAGTTACAACATGAGTAAAACGTAATTTAAAAAATGAAGTAATTTCCTTCAGAGTCATAGCCTTCCTTTTGTTTTTCCCACAAGAAAACAGAAGTGCGCCCCAGGGGAACAAGCCCGTTTTAAGATGTTCACATGCAATGACTTAATATAAAAGCTGACCTCTCCAGTTCAGCGAACGTTAAATACACACATCAAAGGACACAGTGACGACATCCCTTGGAAAAACAGTAGTGGAACATGAAGCAGTCTTAAATAGGGATGCACACTAAGGGAATCATTGGTCAAAGCTGATATTTTCAGGCTTATATCTGCCAATACCAATGCTGATAAATGAGGAAGGCAGAGTTGTGTGTAGGGGTGGGCGATATATCGAATATACTCGATGTATCTCGGCTTGTTCCACGTGCGATGTACTAAATGACTATAACGTGACCATCGAGTATAAATTCTAACGTTATTTTTAAACAGACAGCATGTACTTCGCTTTCGAGTTTCGCTTTTCTGCCCCGTCAAAGCAGACAGCTCGCTCCACCGCCCATCCAGAAAACTCCTAGCGCACGCACGTTTTGTACCGCTCTCGTGTTTCGCACCCCGCCTATGGCGTCACATCAATGCCAAAACTACAGCGTGCAAAATAACAAAATTTCAAAGTCGCGAGTGCAGATGTGAAACTCCACAGCACAAAATTAAGAATCGAGTGCGTGGTTGTGATAATACTGCACCCAAACTGTATTCTTCCTCTCGCGAATGTCTTTTTTTCCTCTCAATGTGTTAAATGTCCTCGTGCGCAAAGTAGATTACCGACGAGTGGCTTTTTTGCTCGAGTGAGATTTCTACGCGCGCTGTTTGCAAGGGGCAGGTTTTGGCAGTTCGGGGGCGGGGTATAGGCAGCTTCTGCCTGTGAATCCTACTGGCCGATGGCTCCTGGTCTTGTGATTGACTGCACGTTACAGAAAGTTTATACAGAAAAACCAAATATGACAGAGGAAGAGGAACGGCGACAGGTAGATTAAATGCAAGTTACAGTTTATCGACCTTATAATTATAATTTAATAGTTAGATCTTACACATTTAATAAGCACGCAATCAATGGCTCCCCTTGCCCACTTGTCTGTTCCCAATATAAAGTTTGCTATATTATACTTTGGTTTAAAATAAAAGCATTTACTATGTTAAACTTTGGCTAAATTCATTATATTGGTGCATTTTATGCAACATAGGGCTGAATTTATCATTTACACAGTGATTTAGAGGAAATTTAAAGGTATTGAGATATATATCGTGTATCGTGATATAGCTTAAAATATAGCAATATTATTTTTATGCCATATCGCCCAGCCCTAGTTGTGTGCATAGAGACAAGACATTTTTCTCCCCAACGTTCCACTGCATGCTCAGAGTTTTAGCAGAAAAATGCACCTGACATTTCTAACACACCGGCAAGTCAAGCGAGCGTGAAAGCAGAGTGGAGCGAGGGCAGAGCATTTCAAGTGTAATGCACAACAATTTATGTGGTTTAAGTCAAATAGGGCACGTGTGACAATCTATGTGCACTACCTAGTGTGTAGAGAGCCGTTAAGCTACAACCCTGGCTATTTCCTGAGATGCATACTACCACACAGGAAAGTAAGATAAGAGCAGCTTAGCTACCATACCATTAAGTGCAGGAGTATGCAGCTCGGGACACAGCCCATGTGCGAGCTCACATAGTTAGTTCAATTTTGTGTGTGTGCAGGCAGACTTGATTACATAAAGACAAGAGATTTTGCTCACACTGCATGCTCAGAACTTTGGCACGAAATAACACCACACATTTTAAGACAGGGCTGTATAAATAAAAATCCACCTCAGTCTTTGACATGCCTGACATAAGTGTTACCTTTCCCTCGTACAATAAATGCATCATAAAACACTGTATGGAAATATCAGGCTTGCATCGGTCTGATGTCGATGACTAAAAGTTAATAAGGTCTTCAAAAAGAAACTGTGAAGAGGGTTTCTTAAAAAAAAAAAATCACATCTCTCACATCTCCATAGCTAAGATTAGCTGTTGCAGCTGCTTGAGTACACACACACACACACACACACACACACAACATCAGGGCCAGATGACTGGTGTTGCTTACACTATACATTATACCAGAGCTGTGTCTGTAGAGCGTCATTAGAAAATCCCATCTGAAATCTATACACTTTCACAATGGAATCCAGCTCTGTGAAATTTCCAGATCCAGCCTGATTAACACGCTTGCACAGACGCACGAGTGCGCTTCTATTTTGTTACTTAGGAACTGTGCAAACAGAGATACTAACAGAAAAATGCTCTGAATAAAGGCATCAGTAAAGGAAGGAGGCTTTAGATGATCTGGCCAGTCAGAAGTACTGAAACAGAGATGTAAACAAATTTACTGATTAAGTAAAAGATAAAGATTGCTTACCTGAACCACTTCTATCCCTCTTTTCCTGAAACAGAACATACAAATAAAAAAAACTGATCAGTAAAAAGTGTACTCTGATGACCTCACATACAGATATTCAACCACACTTACACGAGGTAAAAACCACAACTACAACATGACGGAGGTGAGCTGGCATGCTGATTTACACTGCAGTTTCCCCTAAAGAAATGTTACGATTACTGGTTTTAAACAGAAACAGTCACTACTTTTTAACTGTCTTAGTGTAACATTACATACGGTCTCTATCACTTGCACTGTTCATGCTGCTACTGTTACACAGGCAGATAATGCACTTTAAACTTAAAATTATAACATAACTTTATATTTGCATTTCTGGAAATGTGGTTCAGGATACATTTCACTGCGTGTTGTAGTGTAACTATGCATGTGACAAATAAAGAATCTTAAAGGCCTTGATATATGTTAGATCTGTGTAAAGGGTGCGTGGCTTTCATCACTGACAACATTAGCGGCAAACTTTCACTTGCAAACTGAAATAAGAACCTAAGCAGTGTAATTATAGCTCCCTGCTTAACCTTATCTCACCTCAGCATCAATGCTGAAAGGACAGGAAAATCCAGATCTTAATATGGCTGAATAGACACAGGTACTTCACGTCACTGGCATCAGACACTAGTTTTGCAAGAACGACCGCAGATTCCTTAGAGAAGAATTACTTGTGCTGTTGGACTTTGAGAACAGGTCTGTGTGCATTTTCCCTATTCCAACGTCAACGTTGCAGGCGTGAACTTTCCTTCACGTGTGCTCGTCATTTGTCAGACGCTCGTTTACAGTAAGCAACTCTCTTTTTTACAGTTTTTCTTTAACTTTTCAGAATGTCATTTACGCATTTACTTCAGTGTGTGCGTACAGAATAACAGAACCAACGTTGTCTTTCTTCTGGACCAAAGCGTCCACGGCCATCTCCAATTAACATCTCTGAAATGGTGTGAATATTCACTTGACTTCGCTCACTTCACTCCGCGTCCAGAACAAACCGCGTGTGCACTAGGAGAGCGTTGTGGATGGTGGGGGAGTGAGCTGTCTGCTTTGAGAGAGCAGAGAAGCCAAACTGGAGAGTGAAGTACATGCTGTCTGTTTAACATTAACGTGAGGATTTGTGCTCCATCTTCACCATATAGTCGTTTACTACATCACACGTGAAACAAGCCCAGATATATCCAGTATATTCCATATACTTCACCCACCCCGACCTAGTACCATTCTTTAAAACATGAAAAAAGACAAGACACTCCCCGACTGATTCCAGAAAACCTCAGGACAAAGATGAATGCCGTTCATGTTGTGGAAAGAAGCTTTCAAATCCACTGCCTACCCCACATAGCCTAAAGCACTGGGGTGTTATCAGCCTTATCAACAGAACGAGTGGCTATGTAAAAATGGACCTTTCTTCATATATCAGCACTCAAGTGCATTACATACCACAGGTAAGACACTGACGATTCTCCAGGCTACAAGGCTCTCAGACTGCCATTTTCACACACACCGGTGACTATCAGAAGGGCGACCACAACGTGTCTAAACTCATCATCAATTTGGAATATGCAGCCACGGTCTGATGTGTTCTCCCTCGCAGCAGGGAAGGGCAGAGGAGGGATGACGGTCCTGCTTCAGGCAGGAGGAGGAACACTAGCTTCCCTCAAGCTAAGTGACACAAACATCACAAACAGTTCCACAGTATCCCAATCTGATCCACAGTAATTTTAGCAGCTCTCTTCAGTTTAGGGGACAGCAGAACACTGCGGAGGGAACAGCAACCATTCATATATTACAAGTAAAAAAAGTGGATTTTATGAATCCTACCTCCAGCACTACCGTCATTGGGTTCCTGAGCAAGACCCTTAACCCCAATTTGCTCTCAGAGGAGACTGACCCTGAAATTAGACAAATGGAAGTCGCTCTGGATAAGAGTGTCTGCTAAATGACCAACATTTTCGCTGTTGGGGTCCATGAACTAATTCAAGTGGGCCCGCCACAATATTAGTACTAGAGGTTGACCGATATTGGTTTTTCAGGGGTGATATCGACACCGATAATTGGAACTGATATGCAAAAAGAAAATCTGTCAAAATGTAGAATTTTCTAAATACCAGGCTCAGCTGAAACTCTCCTCTCTGCTTCTCCGAGCTTCGCGGTGCGCTCGTGTGTGAGTGACGACAAGGTTTCAGTGTTGAATGGCTACCACTGGTGTGACGTAGCCAATCAGAGTGTTGTGGGCGGGACATTAAATGAAGCAGTGAGTCGAAAGCAAACGACACAGAGAGAAGAGACAGCAGTGGAGCCACAGTAACGTCACCTTGTAATTACTTCATATCAGTGATGGTCAAAATGAAACACAGATACTGATGATTGGCAAAATACCTAATATCGGCCCTGGCTAATCTGTCCCCGATCATCGGACTGGCTGATAATCGGTCGACCCTTTATTAGTACATTCTAAGCGCTAGGGTTTGAGGTTTGTATCAAACAAAATTCAGTAGTTACATTATAACCTGTTATATCTGTTTTTAAAGTTCCACACAGCTTTAGATACAAAACCAAAGATGGGTTCTCCTGTAGTTGACTTTTAATAATTAAAGCCTAATTTACATAGCTTAATAAATGTGGGCACAGCCCCACTGTTGGTATTACAACAAAAGACGCAGTTCATAATCATCAGTTAGGTTTTGACCAAATCTATACACTATATGAGATATGCAATAACATTGCTCGGCGCAGCGCAAAACCACATGCCGTGTTGGGTCTAAAAGCCACTTGGTGTGCACACATCTCGGCAGCGTCTCCACATCCACTTGCACTACGTTTGTTTGACATGAAAGTTTTACAATTTTTTTTGTATTGCTATCGTCATTGTAAGATCTGGAAATCATAAATCAAACCATCGTAACTTAGGGACCATCCGTATATTTTACAGTATTTTATCTATTAAACATTTTATGATATATTAGGCTTGTTAATGGTTAATTAAACATCGATGCGCTTGTTTCAAAACAGTGCAAGTCTGAATAAAATGACTCTCAGAGTGATTTTCATAGAACTGTATTTTTTCATTTATTATTTTAGAACTAGCAACGTAACTTTGAAAAAGAGGGATGTCAAAATGACGTAATCCGAGGTATTACTGCATCTAATGGGAGGAGGCATTTAGGGCAGTAGGGCTTCATCTGATTTGCCAAATGTGACCCTCCACGGCAAAACCAGCCGCTTGTCGCAACGGAGGTTTCCGAGAAAAATGACCATTCATGTTGCGTGGGGTAAAATTTTGGATTTTTTGTTTTTAGTGTTTTGAAACAGTGGAAGGTCTATACTGTACTGCTGTGAATAAATTTCTGAAAAACTTCCCCTTTCCATCCTAAAAACGTGACTTTCTTGAGGTGAGGAATTCAATTCCAGAAGAATGTTAAAAGTTTCTGTTTTGACCGCTCTACTTCAATATTTACGGTAAATCCACTGGTTGACTAGCGTGAAGATATTTCTCCGGAATCCATCTCCGTCTCCCGAGTTCAGTTAACCTAACGCAGGTAGGCTATCCGTGTGGCTGTGAATGCAGCGTAGGCTACCGTAAATGCAAACGTAGCCGCGACCGCACCAAGCGTCTGTGAGTGCTACGTCGATAGTCAACTTCACTTCAAAAGGCAGATTTCTCCGTTTCTCACTTGGGCGTGACAGGAGAAACCCGACTCCTTTGGCGTTGATATCTCAGTCATAATAATAGATCCCATTCATTCCTTATATATCTCTATATCCCGCTATCGTTTTGGCTTGATTTATGCCCTATGAAAACATAATAACTCAATTTTGAAAATTTGCTACAAGCCACTGGTTTTGCCGTGGAGGGTCACAAATATAATGTCACGCAGAGCATGAATGCATAGCACAGGCGAATACACCAGTTACTTCAGTTCAAGCAGTCTTCCTGATATGTATATTGCACAAGTTGATATCACAGGGACGATAAATTTGATATATTGTGCAGCCCTAGTTTCCACGATCTTAATTCTCCTCGTTAAGGGTCCAGAGGGCAGGTTCTGGTTCAACTGTACTTCCTTCTATAGCACTGGCTCATTACAAGCAATAGGAAACAGATCTAAACATGAGAGGGTGCGCTGCCAGAGCTGGGACTTTTGTTTAGTCTACAACAAAACCAAGGACAAGTGAAATATTGCAATAGAACAATGTGCTCTCTAGTTGTCAGGTGTATGGCACACAACAAAACCCTACAACCCTTCCAGCTCAAATGTTTAATGGCACAAAAAAAATTGCCTGGCCGGATACGTGACCTATTGTGCGAGTCATAGTAAAACAAACAATCAGAACTGCAACTTGATATGGAGCAGGATTAAGCTTATTACCAACTCCGTCGAACAGTGATTTTCAGAATGTCACGCTAACTGAGCTCATCAGTGATCAGAATCTACAGAGCAGGAAATACGAGCACATTTGAGGACGTTAACTCTGTTTTGTAAGACATTTATTCTAAAAGATGAAAAGCACTGCATGGGGTCTAGAGAGTGACAGCACTTCTTTTTGTAGCATACACATGGTCCAGTCTAAAGCCATCTAATTACCCATACGGCTCTGAATCAGCCCAAGGCCTGAGCCTTTCACTGCCAGCTTGGCCTCAGCTTCATCTGGATTCAGCAGGGAATCAACCAGACCAACCATCAGCTGTCTTGGACAGGGTCAGCTAACACACACACACACACACACACACAGAGCATTCACGGTTACCAAAAAAACATTCATCGCTTGGCTCTTGTGCCTTGTCGTTGCCATGCTTCGCTTGTTGCCCTGGCTACTGTCGAAAACACTCACTGGGTTGGGCTGTAGTCTGCAATTCAATGTATGTGTGTACATGTGAGAATGTGAGAGAGAGAGAGAACGAAAAAATGAAAAAGAAAGAGGCAATGGGTGAGAGAGAGATACACTGTATTCATGGTCAGTCCACCATGGCCTGCATGCCAACTTCACATGTCACCAGAGATTAGAAGCCTTTTCACACAGAATGCCTCAGGACAGAGGCGGGGATTTAAACCCAGAGCAGGGGAGAGGCCACTTTCACAGCTTAACCCTACTGCCTTCGACTAAAACCACAGAAAGAGAGTTACTCACTGGAGCACCGACTTGTTTGTGCAATCAACTATGGACTTTTTTTTTGGTGTACAGTTACTTTACATGTAATCTGAAGTCAAAATTAGAAATAAGAGGAACTTCATGCAAATAATAACCACACATAAGAACTGGTAGCACACTGGGAACTATTCACCCCAAAAAATAAATGATGGGAAAACTGTGCTCAAGTCACCACAGATGTTTTTAACATTACCAGAACTGGTATGAAAAAAGGAGCCCTAACAGCAGGACAAGCAGACGTGAGGTAGATAAAGTAGCTCTAAGTTCTATCCTAACTCACCCAGTCTCCACACAGCTAGAGCAGTTGTGTGGGAAGTCACGAGGAGATTACGTTTTCATCAGTTTGTGAGATGAGAGGCATCCGCACTGACCACAGCAGCTTTACAGTAACACTTCAGCATCTAAAAACTATTTATAAAACCCACTGTGTTCACAAATCCAGCAGCATCTTTTGTTACAGGAACGTTTTTTAAGAATCATTTGTTTTATGAAGCATAAACATTTAGCTATTTTAATTCAAATCAGTTCTCACAGGAATCTTGTGTGTTCAGTGGTTTGCTCTAGATGCTTATACGCAGAGGCGCTGAGTGTACTGTTTACAGCTAATGATGGTGTACGAAAAACAAGCCGTGAAAAACGTGATATACAGGCTACATTATCTTGTTAACACCAATGGTTTGCCCATTTTTGTCATTGTGAACACACCACAGCACACCTACGCAGTGCACTACAATGAAATGTGACCTCTGCATTAGACCCATCCGTGAAGGGGGTGACATGGGCAGCACCCGGGGAGCTGTACTTGAAATGGTATCTTTACCAGTCCAGGCCTTGAACTGGCAACACTACCGATCACGGAGGCACCTCCCTAACTGTTACACCATCAACTTCCCCTATAAACTACATGTAGTAAAACACATACAGTATTAGGGGTGAGACGGTACAGGTATCCCACGGTACGGTACGTACCTCGGTATTTGGGCCACGGTTTCGGTTCGGTTTCGGTTTTGGGTTATTAAACACAACACTACAAGTAATAACACAACAAAACAAATAATAAACTGCCTCTTATTCATGTATAAAATATGTATACAGGTTCAAAATTCAAACTTACAAAATGTAAACAAAAACACTTTAAAAAATGTTAAAGTGCCTCTTAAAGTGCTCTAAACACAACACAGTAGACAGAGTAAACATACTTTCAGAAATCGGCTACATTCACCATGTTAAGTGCACTATCAATTACTGCCATTATGGGCATGAGGTATTTATTCCTCTGCTATTATAAGATTCTTCTGTAAGAAGATAAGCCTGTCAACATTGTCAGCTGCAAGGCGAGAGCGGCTTGCACTTACAATGTCCCCTGCAGTGGAGAAAATTCTCTCACTTGCAACAGAAGTTCCTGGGACACAGAGGTGACGTTGTGCAACTTTTGCAGCATGGGGGAACTTGCTCTCATTTGCCCTCCATCACATGAAAGGATCAGCATCTACATTAATAGAGTCTGCTAACCTGTATGACTCGACTTCATCCTCAACTACCTGGGAAAGTGGAATAACCTGTTCATGTTTTTTGTAAACCTCTTCAAATATAGCGGGTTTCAGACCCAACGCGGCACGCTCTGCGCTTTGCTCTGAAACCCATTATTTTCTATGGCTTGCGCGGCGCAAGAGCGGCCTTGCGCGTACACCGCGGTCAAAGTTGAAATTTGTTAAACGTGGACCGCTGCGCGCCGTGAGAACACTAGCCCGCTTCGATGCTTTGAATCTATTGGTTGCGCCGCGCAAGCCATAGAAAATAATGGGCTTCAGAGCAAAGCGCATAGCATGCCGCGTTCGGTTTGAAACCCGCTGAACGCTCTCACTGTTTTTTGAGAGGAAACGCAAACCCCGCGGCGAGCACAGCGCATGGTAAGCATTAAGCGCCATTTTCAAAAGGAAGTACAAAACCAAAATACCGTGGTACACAAGGGCGTACCGGACCGCGCAGCGTGTACCGAGCGGTCCGGTATTTTACCGAGTACCGTTGCATCCCTATACAGTATTCTGTTAATGTCTCATTTTTTTCAGACTGATAAAACCCAGCACTAAAAACAACCCAAGCAGCAGAATGTATTCTCAAAATATTCACCAAAATGATGTTTGCCAAAACACTATAGATGTTACACTTAAAAAAAACCCATTGATAGATAATGCTAGGGGCTGACGTGTGCTCAGTGTGATCGCCACATCTCCTTTCTGTTTCTCTTTTTCTTTCTTTGCTTTTCTACTCAAACCCTTTCTTTTTCTGCCTCTGAGGCCTTTAAGGAAATCCGATGCAGCACAGGCTCCACACATTACATAATTGTTCATTCAGCTGGAGACTGATATGGTGGGATTCAGCGTGCAGCGAGCAGCACCAAGGACACACACACACACACACAGCTGCATCTTGCTATCTTTTAGAGGTAGTTCCATTGACTCCCATAATTACTACACGTAAAGTGAAACAAAGCCGGGAACATTTCTATTAAAACTTTATGAGAAGCAGATAACACAACAAACTGACGTCCTCACAAAGTCTCAGGTTTTCCTATTTTTCAGGACAATCAGGTCCCACCATCCACCTCAAAACTCGTCGTCCATCACTCATACGGAAACACACACCTCCGTATTGTTGGTCTCTTGTTCCTTTTCTCACGTGCATGGACACACAGTCAGACGTAGCCATTATCTTTTGTCGAGCTGCCTATTGTGTTTGCTAAGGGCTCATACGGTAGAAGCGCAGCAACACCTCAGCTCAAGCTGGCTCCTCGCTGCACTGAACTATGATTTGCTCACTCGTGTTCTGTCTCCCCCGCTGCCTGCCCTCTCACTCTCTAAATGCTGACCAACAAACCAGCGTTCCTCTGTGATGAATAAGCCAATCTGCCAGACTGCAAAGTCATAGAAAGAAGGTCAAGAGATGGACAAAATAAAACCAGGCACATAAGGCTAGTTATAAGGCTAGAGCCTTAAACACTACTCTGGTCTGAACCCTTTGGCTTATAAACTAGATGTAAAACCGAGCTGTTTGTCAACGCGCAAGAAAGTTACTCACTCAACAGTTTCGAAACACCCAGAAAGAAATAGAAACCCACTCTGTGAGTGTGTGTGTGATAATTAAGAAGATAAAGTCAAGTTAGAGACATACCCGTCCCACTTTTACATTCACAATACAGATGTCTGGGCCCTGGGTATTAAATGATAATCGATATCCATGTTTCATTCATATACTGTATGTTTCACTGTGTAAGAAACTGCGTTCATTCTTTTATGAATAAGGCAAAATCATGCATGACTTAAAGATTGCTTTCTTATGAAAATTTAATAAATGCATTAATATATAAATGTAGTGAATTATCCATCATCAAAATAATCCTGCACCAGCAGCTATATAAAGCGTGTAAAATTAAGAGAAAGTATGTTAAAGGTGTAAACAGTTTAATATTGCAAAAAATTGGTCAACAATTTGTGTTGCAATATAAAAAAACACAACAACTGAATGAGGACAAAATAAAAACATTTAACGACAAATCACAAACACTTACATTTACTGGATTTATTAGTTGATATTATCAAGAATGACTAACATTAAATAATTCTTTGCTCTATTCTTGCTCAGATGCACAACCTCTTTAACTTAAAACACTTCACTACCAGCACAACACCCACTCAACTATTACAAATGGATGGAAACAAACTTAATACATTCACACAAATGTAAAAACAGGTAATTAAATTAAACTGATAGTCTCATTTAGCTATTTAAGTTAGTATTGGACCAACATCTTGTATCAGATCAGTGAATCCCTAACGCACATTTAAAAACCCTTCTTGTTTTAGGAGGCACAGCCACAATAACTTGACAGAACAAGTCTGAAGAACATTTACAATAGGGCTGCAACAACTAATGGATTAAACTGATTAAAATCGATTATTAAGACAGTTGGCAACTACTTTAATAATGGATTAGTTGGGTCTACGTTATTACACACATACGTACAGTGGCTACTCCCTAATGTGGGGGCAGTAAGCTAACCAAAGTCGCAGTGGCAGTAAAGCAGCATTAGGCTGGATGTCAACCGCCATAAAAGAAGAACAAGAAGGAGAAGCGTACCAGTGTCTTGCCATCACAAAAGCTGAAGTAATTTGGTGACAATGCATAAATTACATTTTTCAAGATGTGAACACATGCGCTGTTTTTTAGCAGGGAAGTCATTCAGTAAAACGTTCCAGTTCAGAAAAATCTTCCCATTTACTACAGACAAGACTCATTTTTAGATGATAAATAACAAAAACAACCAGCGTTCTACTCACAATACAGCCATTTACTTGATATTTTCAGCGATTATTCCGACGCGTGTCCACTGCTTTATTGTGACGCGACTCTCATGTGGAACGGCATCTTGTACAAAAATGTAGTTCTCCCAGAAATGAGTCAAAAAGTAATTACAGGCCAAAACAAATCCAAATTGGCTAAAAACGGCCAAAACTTTACATTTTCCACATTTCCAATTAACCAGAATTTTTTTAAACAATATATAAATATAGAAAAATTGAAAAAGAAAGTCTGGTTTATGAAAAAAATCCAACTAATAATTGATTAATTGAAAAAAAAATCAGCAGCTTAATGGATTATCAAAATAATCGTTATTTGTAGCCCTAATTTACAATACGAAAAAGTGTTGATGTGACGGGTTTATTTACTTTTAACACCACACAAATTGCAGTCAACAAACGGTTAACTCTCCTCTGCCCCTTCTGCACGTAGACAGCAACTGAGAAGTAGAAGGTGCTTCATAAATACAGTATATCTCAGGTAAGCAACAGGTTACCTGCCCGAAACTAGCATCATATAGTGACAGACCCAGCTCTCACCTGCACATGTCTGCGAAGGCCAGAAAGTTAAGTTTCTTCATCTTCTTCTCGCTGAGCCAGTAGCCCACTCGTCTGCCCCTCAGAAAAGTCTGCATCTTCTCCGGCAACGGCGAGCCCAGATGTGACAGCCTCAAAGCGACCTGGAGACTATACAAACAAGGCGTTTTAAACTTCAACCATACTACAAACACGGCTGCGTCCAAAACCGCATGCTACAATGCTAAATAGCATGTCAGAATACCACTTTAACTAGCCATTTAGCGCGATAGCATGCGGTTTAGGACGCAGCCCAAACGACAACCGCTGCATGCCAAACCGCTAAACACAGTACTCAGTTAAAACCAGCACCGTTAGCGTAGGGAATAGTCTTCCAAAAGACAAGAACGACTTCAAATCAAATCAAGTCATTTATTTTGCTTGATGTATGTTTTGAGATTCTTCTAGAAGGATGTGTTTTGGCGCGTTTCATACTTTGCTAGTGCTATACAATTTAACACGCTGAAAGGAGCAGAAAGCGCAGTAAAGTGAAATCTGGCCGTTTGCTAGGGACCGTCTCCCAAGTGCGCAACAATTGAGTCAAAAAGCCCGAGGTTGCAGACTATATAGTATGATATTAGAAATAGTATGATTATTCTCGAATTTATTACACGTTATTGCAGTGACTAAATAATGCATAGTTACACGTCTTTCAGTAATAAACGAGTTTCTAGACACGTTACCCGAAACATGCAGTTACACTGCATTTCACAAAACATTGTTTAAAAATATTGACTAAATCACTCAACACTGAGGGTTGTAGTAATAAATAGGCAACGTTTGCATACAAAAACTGCGGTTGTTATAAAATCATAAACCATACCATTAAAACAATCAAAACTGAATAACTAACTTGAGGTAAAAACATACTGGGATCGCTTACTACGACTCTACATAATCTTCTGTATAAATACTAAATCTTACCTTCAAGTCTTCACTAAAAACCGATTGAATGACTGAGTCTAGTATTAATGCTTTATTACATAGTACAACCGAGTTTTATTATTGTACAATAATAATGCTTTTGCAAACAAAAAAAAAACTAAAATTAACTGAACGATTACTTGGCATTGGGGTTACTTCAAGGGATGCTAGCATTTTTTTTTAAATAAAATAATAACCCTTATATTAAAAATGTTGACTAAAACTGGCTTTGGATTGGTGACTTACTACAAGTCATGTTTTACATCAATTATTTTATATTCTTCTAACACAGTAGTCCAACCTTTAAAATATTCACTGAAATCGGCTGTATGACTAAAAATGGTTGTAATCTGACTGTCCCCCTTGTAAGATTATGGCTAAATCTCTATTTATATTACTAGGTGGTGATGCGCGAGTTCTCACTAAACTAGACTAGGGCACGAAAAACAGATTAGAGACGTGACGTTTGGTTAATCCACCCCACATCATCTCCCGTCGGCTATCAGTTATGCCACGTTCTCCAAGGTCGGTTTAAGCCATAACGTTTTAACTTAAGACTGGGTTTCACACCCGAATAACCCCTTTTAAGGAAGAAAAACAATCAGCTAGCAAGTAGCATGGTGACACCACGTTCATCCCGGTTTCCAAGGGGATAAAGCATTAATACGCGTGTGCGCGAGCTGTCAGCAAAAACACCGCGGCTGCGGCTCACGTGCTTTTTTCGACGCCACTCGGCCACATTTTAGAGGCGGAAATCGGTGAGAAACTTGTGCCATTACATACCGAGTTAGCTCAGAACATCTCCCATTCCGTCCGAGAGCTGCTTGTCTGGATGGCTAGCACGTTAGCTAGCTCGAGGGTTGTTCGATTCCCATAATCGGCTCGGCGCTTTCTGGGGTGGAAAGATCGTGACGAAGCGTATCGAGGTGAAACGAGAGCGAATTATGAAGCCAAATCGCGCTGAAATTGCGAGTCGAACACCTAGACTGATCACACCCTCCTGACGTCAGGCCGCCTTCATTCAAGTCCGACTGCCAAACGCTTCCTTTCCAGCAATGACTCGGCTGTCGAGTTGCTTCTTGCCGCACCAGCGCCGCCTGCTGGCGAACACGGGGGTTGGTTTTATTTTCAAGTATGACTCCTAGGTGGCGACGTTGTACAGTATTCCCAATATTCCCCTTCCTTGACTGTGTCTAAAGGAAAGCATATGCAACACGAAAACAACTATTACAAAAGATTGCTTTTTCATCATGTTATAAAACATGCTTCATATCTAAACACTTTGCAAACACTAATCAAATAATGCAGCAAGTGCCCCAGTGATCCACTACTTTGTACGGCAGGGGTTTTCAACCGGTGTTTTGCGACATGCAATCCAGTTTCACTCTTTAAAAATTATTTCATTTTCTTCGTAACACTTTCAGATGACTGCATTTTATGAGTAATAAGTTTAATGCATATATGAGTGAGTGATTGTCACTGTGAACACACCACACCACAACCAAATGTGACCTCCGCCCGGGGTGCAGTGCATGGGGACGGTCCCTTTACCAGTTCTGGATACGAACCTGCCACCTTTTAATCACGGAGCGAACACCCTATTGTTACCAACTGCCCTTATACATCTAAAATAAAATAAAATGTAATAATAATAATAATAGAAAATGCCCACCCCATCCCTGGCATATAAATTGTCCACACTCTACTGCGTAGTCTAAATGGTGGTCCCTGGGACAGACCCGGTTGAAAACCCCCCGCTGTACACTACAAAACCGAATAACCTAGAAACAAACCCCCACATTTCACCCACACAGACGTAGCGCTGTGCACGAACAACGCCCTCTAGTGGCTGCATCCTGATGTACATTTTAAAATGTCAAAAAGTCCACAAAGAACGTCATTTGAAAAGATCTTTCAATAAGCTCTTTTGCCAATCTCATGTAACGCGACGTGTTTTATTTCTTTTAAACAAAATCAGAACTAATGCGATGATCAATGGCACAGCCAGCAGACAGATGTTTATTTTATGTTTGTACATCTGACATTTCACTGAAGCTCAGGGGTTACACTTGCTAAATAAAAAAATAATCATTCGCACAAACAAGTACAAGACAACAAAGAAAGGAAACTCAAACTGTACAACATAAAAATATATATAAGTATCATAATTTGGATCCATCTATACAACTGTTTAAAATGTATTTACAGGCCCTTAATGCATGATGAGGGAGTCTCCTATTAAGAAAAAGGGAAGTGCTTTTGTGTGTCACTGTTGGGTCCATTATCTTTGCTCAGTGACGAACAGCAGGACTGGCCAGAAGACTCAGGATGGATGAAAGGCAATGAAGTTTCTCCTTGACCATCTCTGGTAACTTCTCATTTTCTTTATACCTAAAATACACAAAAGCAGTGTCAGAATTTAAAGGAGTGATTATTTGTCATTGGGAACAAAGTACAGCGCAGAATATATTGCACTACAACAAAATGTGACCTTTGCATTTGACCCATTTGTGAAGGAGCGGTGACATCGCTTGTGGACAGTATCTTACTCACGAGTACCTCAGAGGTACCTTTACCAGTTTCGGGACTTGAACCGGCGACCTTCCAATCACAGGGCCAACTCTCTAACCATTACTTTACCAACTGCTGGACAATGCTACATGACAGTACATAATTATATAATCTTTGTTCATTAAAACGCTTTACCTGGTAATTTGTCCCTCAGGAGAAGTAAATGTGATGCAAGAGACTCCTGCCTGCACAACCAGCTGGGATCCGTCATTAAACTGAACCCAAACCTCTCCACTTGTTAGCTAAAATGCAAAAAAGGAATGAAAGATCTAAAATGCAACATAAGCTTCTTCTATACAATTCAGTATGTATACTGACACTACACCACAACTGCCGTTTTACCTGAGAGGCCCAACCAATGTTAGGAACAAAGATGGACTTGAGCACTTTTCCTGTATTGATGCCATGTCCCTCTTTCACTGATGGTGGTGAAGTTCCTTTAGGCAAACTAGCCGTTGTAAAATCCGAACCATTGTAGGAAATCATCTACAGACATAGGATTAAAAGGAAGTGCTTTATATATTTAATTTGAACTTGAATGGCAAATAAACTGCACAATGTACACATGGATCCAAAAAACATACATTTAAGTACCTTTTATTTCTGTTGTACATTATAACAGATTAAAATGCAGTATATAAAAATGATTAAAAGTAAAAGCAGTTACGGAGTGGTATTATATGCTAATTTCCATGTAGTAACACAAATGCTCAGCTATGAAGATGTGTCACTTACAGACGGAGTGATGTGGGGAGGCTGGGGTGGACTCAGGTTCACCTGAGCTACCTCAGCGGGGACTGCAGGACTGCGTTCAGAGCTAGGCTCAGCCCCTGGCAGCGAGGAGCTCGGGTTAGCAGGCCTCCTATGAACCGGATAAAGAACAGAGGCATGACAACCATGAGGGTGCGAAAACAGAAATGGCATTTTAATTAATGATTCTAATGATTCAGACTTCTTTGTAAACAAAAAACATAATGATAAACTGAGGTTGACTGACCTGCCAATAGTGATGGGAAAATATGGTGTAGTTCTAGCACTGCGTTGCTCCTCTGCACTAATGGCAACCTCTAAAGACAGACACATTCTGTGTCCCTGAAGGAAAATACAATACACGTTTTAGAATGCACAGTTAATAAATTAATACTACATGTAGCAAAAAACTCATAAGCAACTCAATTTTAAAAACAAAAAAATATCAGACCAAAATAATAAAAAATGAATAAAAGGTACCAGGGAAAAGTAACAGATAGATCATTACCTCTTCTGTGAGCTCCATGTAGTGTCTGCACTCTGGACTCACACCGCTCAGGCCTACGTCGCCCTTTACTGTGTACGACTTGCCGCTCTTCTCAACCACCCGGACCTGATGGCTTGTCTTATGAGTTTTGGCACCTGTACAAGGCAGAAAACCAGGACCTAATTTTATTTAAAGAAGCAGGATAAAATCTGTAGATAATTATCATATGTCATTTCAAGAGATATGATAGATTTTAACCAAATTACTGACAATTATAAAGACATGCTGGTTGCCACACTAGATCAAGCTATGAGGACAAGAGCATAAACAAATATTTACAAACGCATATTTGATGAAATTAAAGCAGTTGTGTGGCTGAACTTTTTGGCAGACTCTAAAAACTCTAATGTTTAAATCTGAGTTGACACAAATAGCAGAACCCACCATCATAGAAGCACAATTCCAGATCTGCATTAGGAGAGTTCTCCATCAGCATGCACTTAGCAAACTTGGTGTACAGTGTTACTTTGGGTGTTTTTGACTTCACTAACTGGACAAACTTCGTAGCATACTGATATTTCTTCCAGTATTTTTCTAAGGGGAAAAACAACAAGAGCATAAACAATTTGTTATAGGAGTGTTGTTCTAAACTTTACTCTCTACTTCAAGTGGCATAAATATACCTGGCAAATCCTCATAACTGCATATAAAAATGTCTTCTGGAGGAGAGGGCGGATGGTCCAGCACAGGGAAGCCTTTTCCTTCATTAGGCTGGTACGTCGTCACCTGAAAAGTAGTGGAGTTTTTAAAAATAGATATTCAGCTTTAATTAAGAAATGTATTGCTGGATATTTTAGAGGTGAATATACAATTAAATCTGCTTAATTTCATACCATGGAGCCATCACAGGATATCCTCAACACTTCTTTGACCCTCTCTTGACTTCCCTGACCCTTCAAAAGCTCCATGCACACTTCTCCTGTGTCAAGGATGCTGACCTAAAGAGCAAATATTAGGATAAACACATATTAGAAAAATACTTTACAATAAACTACACACATTATATCCATGATATTCCACATACAAACATAATGCCACAGGAAGGTAAGAAAAGTCACTTAGTAACTCACCACAGCATTTTTGGTCTTCTGTCTAATAGGCTTTAATCTGGCTGCACAGAGAGGGGGAAACGGAATCCTCTTCTCTTTTCCCTCAATGGTTTTGCTTTTAGACATGTGAGCAGACTGCACATCTAAACAGGCCTGAGGGGCTGGGAAATGTCCAGCACCAAGCCCATCCTCCCTGTAGGGTCCTGGGTGGTTCTGAGAGGAGGAGAGGTGGTACGGGTGAGGGAGAAGGCCACTGGTTCCTCTCACTGCTGGTCTGTCGCTGCAGGAAGGTGGAGCTCTCGCTGCCTCCCGCCCAGAATGCAAATTCCCACCGCTGCTGTGGGTGCTGACATCTGCAGGTCTCTTGAAAGACCCTGACAGTGAAAAACATGCGGTTCAGTTAGTCCTGCTTTATTCTCCTACCAATAAAAGGCATATATCATGGATAGCCAGCTTTTTTTCTCAAGATAAACAGCTGTGTATGGCCTTTACGATCAGTTCTATTACACTGTTTTGCCACAGGTCTGAACACAATAAATATTCTGAGTGTAACAGAAATAGAATTAAATAGCAACAGAAATCTGATAAAATGAGAATTACCATCAGTGCCAAACCATGGCTGCGTTTCTGATTCTACCATCTGTAATCTGACAGGATGTGCTGGAGTGGTGAAGGAAGACCCAGAGCTGAGCAAGAACAGAACCAAATAAAAATATTGGATGTGTTGAAATTAAATGTTTTTAACATCACCCTACCTTTTTAGCTTTGCCTCTGTTTAAAGGTTTAGTCTGATCAAATGGTTTTGTGTTAATAAATAGGAATTAGCACTATCAATATTTTTCACAATGTTAATAATAAAAATAATACTTGGCTTCTAGTTTTACTATAATATTTATGTTAACTTACTTTGCAGGCTGTTTGACTGGAGGAGAGGGCAGCCGTCCATGTTCAGAGTAGTCGTGTGGAGCTTCCCGGTAAGCGGACCCTGTTGAGAAAATATGGCCAGATCCCGAAAGAACCTCCTCCGAGTGGCATCGCTCAAGTTCTGCCTCTGGTCTTGTGTGGCTATAACCAGAGCTAGAACGATCAGAGGAATGGGCCCGTCTCAAGTAGCGGGAATGCGGTCTGTCCGTATCCATAGGAACTCTTACATGATGCGGCTGCCAGTCCTGCCCGCTTTTAAAGCTGGAGTTGGTAGAGTGCTGCGACTGGCTTGGCAGTGGAGTCATACGGTTGGGAAGCGCCTGTCCGATCACCTGCCGGGTCTTTCTCTGGAGCCGGCTGCTGCTACTGCTGGCGGTAAGATTGGATGTGGTAGATATTGTGGCGATGCCACTGTCTATAGATCCTCCATCGCTGGCGCCAGAGTCCTTGCTTGTGGTGGGTCCGTTCTGAGTCATAAAAGGGTGGTCAAGCACGGCCGAGAGGCTTGGTCTGAGGGTGGGATTTTTCTGTAACAGTTGCTTGATCAGATCCTGGGCCTCGGGCGACACGTGAGAGGGCATATAATATTCTCCCAATACTACCCTGTTGAGAGTGTGTTTGACTGTGTCTGTGTCAAAAGGAGGTCTGCCACTCAGCAAAGCGAAGAACATGCAGCCCAGAGACCAGATGTCGGACTCCAGCCCATGAGCGCTGCGCGTGGCCACCTCGGGAGAGATGTAGTTGGGCGTGCCGCACATGGTGAAGTGCTTCTCGCTTGGCAGCTTGAGCTGCGTGGCCAGGCCGAAGTCTGCTATCTTAATGTTCATGTTGCTGGTGAGCAGCAGGTTGGAGAGGGTAAGGTCTCTGTGCATAATGCCATGGGTGTGGAGGTACAGCATTCCCTTAACGATCTGGTGCATGAAGTGTCTCGCTGTTTTTAAGAAAGACATATAAATCAATACGGTGGGAATATATGTCGCAGCATCAGAATTTAATGTTTAGAAACCGTCTGATGAATGTTAAAAGCAGGTTTTTAAAATTAACCTTCATCTTCTGTAAAAGGTTTCTTCTTGTCTTTCAGATACCGGCTCATTTCCCCATTATGGCACATTTCCAGGACCAGGTACACATAATTACTGTCCTCAAAGTAAGTGTACAGCTTGAACCAAGATAAACAGAGGTGAGAGATTAGCAGATGGTTATAATGTAAATGCTAGAAGAACTTTCCTTTAGTTAAAGGATGAAGAGGTTACTATTATTAATCCACTATTATAATTTTATTATTAATAATTTCAGAGCTAACCATTTCTGCCATTTTTGGACATTTTATAGTATGTAACAGCTTACCAGTTACACAAAGACAAAAGGAGTCCCTCAGGAGAACTGTAACTCACCTCCAGGATTGAGGGATGTTTTAACCGACACTGGATCTCCACCTCATTAATGACACGTTGGACCATGCCAGCTTTGTGCATAGCCTTCTTATCAATCTGCACAGAAACAGGACACATAATTACTTGGAGCAGATGCTGCACAAACCCACATTCGCCACACAACTTCCATCTGCTCCAACAAAAAACTGAAACTAGTCTTACCATTTTGATTGCCACTTCCAAGCCCGTGTTCACAGATTTCGCTCTGTAAACACACGCAAAGGATCCCTTACCAAGCAAGGTGAGAACTTTGAAGTCCTAAAAAAAGAGACAATTACCAGCAGTTAGTCGCATACTGTGTGAAATACATTACATACATAAGTTCTCATCCTGGACATGCCAACCATAGCCTTATATTTTTTAATCGCGCATACTGACGGTCTTCCTTTTGTCACATTGTCAAACAACATTGCACTTTTAATAGCCATGCATATATTCTAACATTTGCTAATTGTATTAATTTGAAAAAGGAAAAAAACTATTAATTTTAACAGAAATCTCATTTTAGATTTAGTTTTTAGGTTACTATTTAATTTAACCTAATTGCTTAACACAACACAGTGGCACATTTTCTCTCCCTGACAAGTCTTCATTACCTCTATTTTAAGATTCCCAGACGTCGCCAGGATTTTATCCTCTATTTCACATCTCCCACTGTTTAAAGTTTGAATTAAAGATTGAATCTCCTCGAACATAATTCCTTGAATGGAACACGGGGATATCTTCTTTCACAAACGATTTCCGATGTGTGCAGGGTGAAGATCGGGACGCATGTGTGGTTTGAGCTGGAGCGTCCCTGGTTACGAGCATCTGACAATGACATTTGGCAAACCGACATTTCGGCCCAAGATCCCGGTTTTCCTCCCGCTAATGTGCTTCGGCTGCGCACCTTTACCTGTCTCCTAGCAACAGCACCTCCCTCCCAATTCCCAAAACACACATTGCCAAGATACGACCCCAAGAGACACACGCGGGCGTCAAAAATCGCGTCGGATGGCTTTAAACTTAATTATCCATGTAGAAATACGTTAGTCTCCCATACACCTTGTGGGAAGTGGCTTAAACAAGAGAGCAGGTTTAACTAGCAACCCAAGCCTAGCCAAGTTAGCTAATCACACTCGTTACCTCGCTAAGCTAGCCAGGCGTTTTAAACATTGTAGTTGTTATAACAGTTATGGCATTGTTACAAATTCAGGAGTAACGTAGTTGCAAAAACAAACATCTCGTCATTTTTTGGATATTTAGCCAAACTCGCCCAGCAACTAACCTGACTTGGCTGAGGACAGTAAAACTAAAGACGCCGCGCAAATTTACTTACCTCAATTTTGTCGCCCATTGAGACGCTCATGTTTACTTCAAAGTCCGTACAGCGACGTTAAACGTGATATAAATCCTTTTTACTTCGTTGAATCCATGTCTTTAAAAAGCACGGTGTGTACAAATCCATTGTAAATGTTGTATTTTTGTTCCCCTCCAAAACATTTGCTTTTCTTCCATTTTGAAAATTCCGCCCGTTAACTTCGTGATGACGTAGGCTGCGTACCAAACCGCATGCTGGCATACTAAGTAGGCTGTGAAACCTCGCCTTCAAGTGCTTTGTATACATACTGTCTAGTGCGCTAGTGTACAGATACGACCGGAGCCTTAGTTCGACGTCATCGTTGCCTCCACCAATAGGATGTGAGAAAGAGACCAACGCAAACCTTCTGTCTCGACGCAAATGATTTGAATTTGCTTGGCTATATGGACATTTTTCTAGTCTTACTGATTATTATTTCAGTCGTTTCATTAATCCATTTTTTAGATGCCGCGAGGATTTTTATCATATACTCCGTCTCCAGATTTGCATATAAGTTTTACAATAAACACAGTATTACAGTATTCGCTTCCCAGATTGTAATGCCGATATACTGTAGATTGCGCATAATATTCCCGACGGGTTTTTGCATTGGTTTCTAACCTGTATTAATTATTTGTAAACCATGTTTGTAGTTTATGCATATATTAACATTATTGACTATTCATATCGTCAGCGCAGCAAAAATGTAAGAAATAAAACCCTTCTAAAAAAAAAACCCGGATTAAATTGGACAGAAATCGCGTAAACATGTTTTTTGTTTTTTAACCAGCCGTCTACATCTTAAATTACATTAAATTAATTCCAAATAGTTTTCATAGCTCCATTTGGATCTAGCTAAAATCCATTCACTATAAAAAAAAAAAGTAAACACGTCTTTATCATAGACATTTTATTGGATGTCACCAACAATCTCATGAATTAACATGGGAAATAATGAATAAAGGTAAAAGGGAGTAGATAAGCTATCTTTTTTTTATTTAATTAACAACTTAGGGCTGAAGCATTGCCATTTCTACACCATTACTGTACCCTTATATACACACTTATTAATTGACAAGTTTAAATTACCAAATAATATATACAGATCCTAGATAACACACATCCTTTTGAAAGTCATGTGTGTATATATATATATATATATATATATAATATATATATATATATATATATATACATATATTTATATATATACATATATATATATATATATATATATATATATATATATATATATATATATATATATATATATATATATATATATATATATTCATATATTCATATATTCATATATATATATCATTGCATACATATTTGGTCATGTTTCTTCAACCATATCGATTGATCAAGCAACAATTTATCCACGTTCCCGAAACAAGCTTATGTGCAACAGAACTCAGTTGAGAGAACCAGCACTTTGGATTGCTCAGAATGCAGTTATCACATTATTTTAGGAATAATATAACATTTTATTCAGGATTGCAGCATTGCTTCAGCTGTTAAGCTACAGTTATTTCATGACTCTACCATGGATGACTAACCCTGGGCCTAGTTTCACACACAGCTGTAACATTCAAAAGATTGCCTGATTTCAAACTCTCTTGAATACAACAGAAAAACCAACAGGATAGCAGACTTAAACAAACAGATGCGCAAATACAGCCAACTGAGTCGCAGATCACAGAGAAAATGGTTTTGCTGGGTTTTAGGTGTGAAAGTCTGATGGGTGGTTTTAAGTAGAGATTGACGGAAGGAAAGCAGCCCAGGACAGATGTCTAGATCACCTCCATCTCCCCAGGGTTCTTTGTCGACTGGCCCTCTTGCCATCAGTGGTTTGCCCTGCTGCAGGGCCATTGTGTGCGTTAATGTCCTCTGCTGGCTCCTCTGCTTTGGGTTTGGGTCGGTTCACCACCGGATTGCAAACATCCTCCAGCTCCTGCAAAAGCAGGAAGAAAAATGGGATTGTTCTAAAGCAAACAAGATTCCCTGATTTTATGGACTTTTCCCTCGGTATGGAATCATTTATTCAGCGCACCGAACAATTCGACTTACCCGGATCTTTTGAATGATTTCTGCTACTTTCACCGCAGGATCCTGAGCGCTGGTGAGTTTGCTCTGGGCATTCATCTTGGTATTCATCAGACCTGGCCTCATTCCTCCTCTCCAACAGTGCTAATTTCCTCCAGTGTTTAAGTATGGTAGTGTTCATCTAAAATAAAAAAAAGAAAAATGGAGGCGCTGTCAAAAAAATGAAGATATGGCATTCATTTCACACTCCCATACTCACTGTAACTCTGTAAAAGTCTGTCTACAGTATGTTGGACGATGGTTTAAACAGGTTTAGGATATATAAAGTTTTCAATGTGTGAAGTTCAGAGCAACCTCTGAATATTTATAAGTAGCTTTCAGCTCTCAAACATCCTTACAACATCAAAATAAAATATGAAAGGATTATATATACACACTTCTAAATGATCCCCATACTATAAAAAGATTCTGGCCCACTAGGGGTTGCACATGGAGCCACTGTTACAGGAGACATACCAAACTAAACAAGAGACACTGTGCAGGACAGGGATGATTGGGAAAATAATTAGGTCAGTCCCAGCAGGACAGAGGTCTTTAGAAAAATCATTTAAGGTTTTAAATGTAGTAGTAAATGTCTCCCAAAAGACTTGTGTGATATAAAATACATGTACTACAGATTCTAAAGTATCCGTAGTGTATAATAAGGGTGGTACAAAGGCATTCTGGGATTCTATACTTTATATCCTAGACTCAGCTGTTCAGCCTATCATCAACTAATTTGAGTGTGTACCTTCTGCTTATATGCTTCCACAACCTTTAAGAAGAGCTGGATTTTCCTGCTTGAGATTAAGTCAAAAGGCTACGTCAGCCTGTCTCGTACTCCTGTGCGATCTTCTATTAGCTCCTGAAATTTCTACAAAAAATAGAGAAATAACACAGTCATACTAACAAATGAAAGTGTAAATTAATGAAATAGTGTAGTTTGTTTAATCTAACTAAGGGATATGCAGTGCGGATACCAACTTTCAGTTCATTCAGTTTATCCAGATAGATCTGTTTGTCTTGATCTTCCCCCTCCTCATACAACCAGTTCTCTGTGTCCTCAAGCATGAGGGTCAGTCTACTACTGTCCTGCAGAGTGTAAAACACACAAACAAACACAACCAACAAACAAAATAAGCCCATTGTTGAGCTGTTCATGTCTAAAATAAATTGAATATACGGTAAAAATGAAAAAGAGGGTCCCTTACATTTTCAGTGATGTATTTTTCATAGATGCCACAGAGTTTGTCTCGCAGGTCGTATACGTACTCTTCTACAGCATTCTTTGCGTCATTCCTTTCCTTCACTAGCTTATCTTGAATGATCATTTTCCTCTGGAAATAAATGAATTTACTCTTGATATGTAGAGATAACCTGGCGAATTATAAATGACCTGCACATTACCTAAAAAATGACCTGATATGTGACATCACAACCAGATTTTATTGTAACATTGTTATTCATGTTCTTGATTAGTTGTTCTTTAAATATTTAGTTTGAAATTTGGGGGGCTATTCCTTAGTACAGTACAACGTCTTAACTACAGATATTCCGTCCCCACAATAGCAATAGTAAAGCCAGTTTGTTAGTGACTCAAATGCATCTAACCCACCTCTTCCTCCACCAGACTGTTCAGTAGCTCTCTGTCCAGTTGCCTGATACAGTTGCTTACAATAGGCAGATCTACGCTCTTCACCTTAGTTTTGGGCTTGCTGCTGCTTGCCCCCTGGTCCTGCTTTTCAGAGAAAGCTCCATCCTTTCAGAGATCAATTACACTAAAGTCAGCAACCAGCTAAATAGCAAAGAATTCACCTTCATGACACTGTGCATGTGCTTCCTGTGTTGCATGTTAGTAAATACATTACTATTGTGCTTGGTCCTCTTCCTCTTCATTGGGCTATTGATCACACTGGCCTTCCTGAGATCCTATGCATTTAGTCTAAAAACACACATCATGTGCATATATAACTGCTGTATTTGATATAGGCAACAAATCCATTTCATCAACATATACAGTTGTTCTATAAGGGCACAATTACACACAAATAAACAAGGAAAGCTAATGTCTGGAAATGCATGTGGGAATAATCTGAGGCAAAAAGGCAGCATGGTGTTAGTGCTGGCTTTGTGGTACAGAAGGTTATTTTTTACCTGCTCCTCTGGCTTGCTCTCATTCTGTATGCAGGGATCTGTCTCCATCTGCACATCCTCCACCTCACCCTTCTGCTTCTCGATCAGGGACGCATTAGACACAGTGAAGATGCCGTGCACATTTACACGCACTTTCACCTTGACCTTTGAACTATCTCCATCAGGTTGGGGCACAATATTCTGGATAGTAAAGCGACCTAGAATGTGAAAGATTGCACTGTGGTAAGCACAAAACCCTGCCACTAAGGATGTAGGAACATTCAGAGACTTTGCTACATGGGATGGAGAATAAGTATTTTTGTCTACCTCTTGCAGAAACACAACATTAAAGAGCCAGTAAGGTGAAAACACTCCTTGGTTTGGTAACATGTGAAATGTGTCAGAAAAGTGTGTCTGAAAAGATGTGGAAAATCCAATTCAGTTTTATGACGTTGTGGAGTTAGTGACAACTGTTTCTTTGATATGAGGAAGAGCAGATTTTATTTTGACCTTACTGGGTCTTTAAAGTTGACAGATTGAGTGCAAACTCTTGAGGGAGTAAGGACTTCAGTGAATTCAACATCTCAGTCCTAATTACCAGGCAGGTGGTTGAACTCTGATACTCCTTCTTTACGCATCCAAGACTAGATATTTTTAGCAGATGTGATTTAAATTTGAAAGAAACACACTACTCAGATACAGCAGATGTAGTACAATAAATAATGATACTCTCTATACAGAAGGTAGCTTACTTGTTATCATTAAATGAAAGAGGCTGAGGCTTTCCAGTATATGTAGACTAATACTGTTTTTAATAATTGTAATAAGGCAAGGGAGATGTATCTCTGATGAAAGACGTTTCTCAGTTTCAACACACATCTCACCTATTCTGTTATCTGGATAAGGCAAGTCTTGTGGAGCGCTGTAAAATGCTTCCAGGTCAAAGGGCTCTTTCTTATGGAAGGTAATGACTTTGGAGAATGGTGCTGCATGGTTCTTGCTGTACACCTCACATTCCCTACAGGAAAAAAGCAAAATGAGCAGCAAGATAAGCCAGAGCCAGTCTTGAAAGTACTTACAGGTATTGTTGCTGCAGTGTCTTATAAAGTGAACAAAATCTCTGCCAATAACTCTTTTGAGTAATGAATTTAAGAGCAGTAACCAATTTTTAGCAATGATGTTATTAAAAGATAAAATCTATGCTTTCATCTCTCTAAAACAATTAAAGACCATTTACCGCGCCATCATCCGTGGGGGCTTCCAGCGAAGAGTGATTGGAAAGGGCACCACATCTGTGATCGAGAACTCACGGACCTTGAATGCTGGAGACAGAATTGCACACTACAAGAATACACACACACACACACAGAACTGTAAACATTAATGACTGTAAATACTCTTACATTTCAGAATATGTTGGTAGTATAAAATGATGGCAAAAACTAATGATAATCAAAAAAAAGTCAGCACAAAAAATTATTTTTTGTTTTATAGCATTAAAGGACAACATGGACAATCATGATAGGCTGTACATTTTAAGAGATTTTATGTTGTTAATTTTTATGAGTATCAAAGAAAGTGTACACACCATGAGTACGAAATTGCAGGCAAGTCATTTGCACACAAAATCAATTAAGAATTAGTTACAAACCAAGAGAAGAAGAAGAGGAGGAAGGCATGTGTCTGAAAGTTTACCCATAGTGCACATCCTCGTGCCCACTACCCTCATCTGCATTCGGGAGTAGTATTGATGTCTTTCCCAAGAACTTGCAATTCGCTCCTTTATTGGCTGGAATCCTGGTGGCTCACCAACAATCCCTCAGCAACATAGATATCATCTCTGCTAAGCTCTGCCACAGAAACCATTCAATCACTTTAAACACCTATATTCAGACATATGCTGCACATTGATTACAGTGATTTACTTCCCGCCCCTTGACTGTTCCATAACAGCTTTCAGTGGAGCTTCAACTCTCATCAGATACTGGGCACATAACTCTTCAAATTGACCCCTGCCAAATCAGGAATGATATGTGATTGTCCAAATATTAGGATGCAACCCTAAAGCTAGCTCTGGACCAAAGTCATTATATTCATCTACCATCCAAGTTTTACGGTACTATATACCAAATGTACAGACTAATACAGCATCCTCAACAGTTTTAAATGAGGAATTTATATAACATACTGGAGGGTCTCCTTCTCTTGACTTTACCTGTTCATCCTTCCTGAGACATCAAGGTCATTCATGAAGCACTCAATGTTGAGTGGTAGCTCTGAAGAGTTAGCACTCATCAGCTTCTTCAGCTTCTCACACTCTTGATGGAGCCTCAGCAGAAAACTCATGAGTTTGTCCTTCACATTTAGCTTATAACGAGCCTTAAACTCCTCACAGAAATACTCCACCAAAGCCTCGTCAAAGTTACGGCCTCCCAGATATGGGTCAAATGCAGTGGCCAGCACCTGTGGAAAGGAGGCAGTTTGTATAAACGGTATAAATTCCACTTACAGAATAGATGAAACATTTGGTTAATTTTTCTAGAAGTATTGCTTACCTTCAATTTTCCTTTATTGAAAGAGGTGATTGACACTTGGTAAGATGAGTGGCCAATGTCCACAAAAACAACATTACGGGGCTTTTCCTCAGGGTTGGGCAAATCCTGCTTGTAAATGCCATAGGCCAGGGCCACTACAAGAAGAACCAAATGAAAGGTTGTTCATCTCTCATTAGTTTTTGAGAATCATAGTAAGAAGTCATGATGACAAAAGAATATATAAAAATTGTCAAATACAACCGTAATCTGAAATAATATCTTCAAGCTAAATTTTCAGAGATTTGCACACCTCATCTACAGTATATTGAAATATTTTTCATAAAACTTATTGTCTATAGTAGAGGTGGACGATTCCGGTCCTGGAAGTTTTCCATCCTACCTGGTAAGTCTCTTCTGGTGGTGATCTACATGAGACCAGATGTAAATGTTCTGAAGTCAAGTATGATGGAAAACCTTCAGCACACCGGCCCTCCCAGGTCCTTGACTGCCCACCCCTGGTCTATTGTCAAACTAATGTCCGTATGACAGTAGTAACACTGTCCATGGTGCTGAAATGACTAACCATCATGACTTCACAAGTCATAATATCTTAAAATGTGTGCATCCTTTTGGCCAAATTACTTCCGAACTATGTCCTGTATTTGTATAGTATGACAGGTTGTGTAAAGGTCACTGACACAAGATCCTGCAGTATCAAGTAGTGAAATACAGGAGCTTGAACAGCACTTCATCATCTACTACTCTAAGACTTCTGATAGAATAAATTGTTCATATGTTTTAATACATGGCCATGTAGCAGTTATGATGCACATAGTAGGGCTGAAGCTTTGGAAACGGTACAATATATTTTGACTGCATTATTACTCCCAAAACAGACCTGCTGTTGTGTCATTAATTAGTCTCAAACAGTTCAGTCCAGCGATCTGAGATGCGTCAATCACAGACCTGCGCTCTACGTCAGTAAAGAAGCTGGGGACCTATAAAGAAACAAAATGTTTTTTCTTTTGTGTTTTTGTGTTCTCTGGCTTGCACTTAATAGCAAAGATTTTTGTGGCAGAACGTAACTATGGGACTACTTACAGAAATGACACAGTCCACAACAGGCTTCTTTAGAGCATTCTCGGAAGTCTCTTTCAGCTTGGTGAGCAGCATGGCTGTCACCTGCTCAATAGTGAACACTTTATCCTCTTCCAGATAGCGGACCTATAAAAAGACATGACAGCTTGTCACAACCTTGCCAGTTTCAAAATATGTCAAGCGATGTCTATTCAAGGTCTAATGCTCTGGGTTTTATATCTATAAAGCTCTTTAATATTTTGTTACCCAATTATGTTACCACTAAAAAACAATTATTTTTATTTACTTTATGAAATTAGTGCCCTGCGGTGTGTTGGCGCCTGCCTAGGGCTGTTCTCTGCCTTGCGACCCGTAGTTCCCGGCATAGACTCTGGTCCCCCCGAGGCCCCAGTTGAGATTAAGCGAGTCGGATAATGAATCAATGAATTTATGCAATTATCCGCCTATGACAATTACATTAACATAACAATGACAGCACAAGCGCTAAAGGACACAGAGATCTCACGCTATTCCTGTGCCGCCATTAGCCAACTTGTGAAGGCTGTAAAACAGCAACTTTCTCACCCTGAACAAAGGGATCATCAAATGCTCGACCATGGAACTTCTTAAAGCCATGGACACTGTTCTTAAAGTTTGTTATGATCTGTGAAAAGAGTTTTTTGCAATCAGTTTGCTTCATTCCAAATATTTTTTGTGATCCAAACAATTCTGGGGAATGATTCGCCTGGCTCTTAACAGCATTACCAATGGTTAGATTTTTAGAGGCCAAAAGAAATACACGCCCTGTATGAAAAAGGAAGTCCATTAATTTGTCATCAGGGTTGCATGCGTCAAATTCAAGAACACAAGACCGTATACCAGCCCTGTGTTCTGACTAGGATAAGAACGCTGCAACAGGGCAAGACCCCAGGCTGCACTTTCAGTCATGTTTTCACAAGTCTAATGCAATAGCATGTCAAATAGCACAGGGCATACTGACACACCATTACCATAGTATGTCATTGTGCAATTTAGTTCCAGAACTGTATATATAATCAATGTATGAATGTGTTATGTGCTTGTTGAAGGGGTAAAATCCCAGGAGAACCTAAAAATACAATTGTGAAGTGATGTCCTTAATCCCAAGTTGCTACATGGAGACTGTCTCTGGGCGTTGCTCTGAATAAGAACATCAGGAAAATATTAATAATAATAATAACTGGCTTACATAAGCCAATTGGTTGACTTGCTTTGGTCTTATGGTAACAGGCACTAGCATTTATGTCTCAGATATATATCTGTAAATTATATGCCACCAACAAAATGGAAAGACATCCTATGATCAATAGACACTGACAACAACAAATTATAGCCACCTAAGAGTCCATCAAAGTGATGATGACTCAGTTATGTCAAGCATGCTGGCATCAAGAATTAGTAAGAACAACAGCTTTTTTCATTCATGGTGCCACTTTAAATGCTACCAGTCCTGTTTCAGTTTGTTAAATCACACCAATGTTGGGACAGAATGCATATTTATTACTGTTTCCCTAACGCTGTATTTCAGTGCCATTTTCTATTTCTATGTTTTTATTTGGTGATTATAAGACATTCTTATATCTTGAAAATGTCTGCTTCTATCCAAATACCCTGCGTTTTACTATAAATACTACATTCAGTAATAACTCCATCAAAGAACCAATGACTGTCTATAGCACACAGACCATTAACAAAATATTCAGTGCTAAGTTAACTCTTATTGTGCGTTTTTGTGTCCAGTGGGACTTGTTTGTGTCCCACACATCAGTCAAGGTGTTGAGTGGATGCTGTAACTCCATCCGAGTCTGAAATTTTGGCTATACGAAAGGCATCGGGCACTGATTCTTGGTCGAGGGGTTGCATTATCCTAAATCTTTACCCTTTTAGCCAACGCTTTGTAATACCACTATTTAAAATTGAAATGTCATTGAAACAGCTGGTCCAGCAAACCTATATTTAAGACAGAGCTGCTCTGCAGAAGAAAATGCAATAGGATGCAGGGGAAGAAATTAGGTTGAATATGGTACACTGCCAGCTCGACAACAGCAAACATTGCGTAATGAAATACAGCATCGGTTTACAGGGACAGCAGCGATATACTCACGGTGTGCATCTGTCACTGTATTCATTTGCAATGGTTTCAATGCCGCCGCTCCTGGCAACAGCGATGTAGCAGTTCTGAAAGCCCACATCAAATCCTACCACAGACATCTTTGAGTCTGGCAATTATGTTTTTTTTACCTTGCCAGTTCTTCCCTTTTCCGTTTGTAGCTGGATAGAATAACCCACCAGCCTAATCTGAAATGTGTGTCTTCCGCTATTTCCCCAGTGCGCTTTACAACCGAGCTAAGAATTACTAGCTGTTATGTAAGCCCCAGCTTTTTATAACCAACTCTTGCAGACTAATCCTAGCAGAGGACGCATCTACTGCATTCTTGCAGCCTCCGCTGATGTTGTCAACCGGCAATACGTGCAAACAACCTGCGCCACTGTCAAGAGACTGCTAAAAGCCCAGGACGCCGCCTCCCGTCTGATCTAATTGGTTAGTGGAGGTTGAAACCCAGCTCGATTGAAGGTTGCAGCACTTAGATAAGGACGAAAAATCCTAGAACCTCGCACGAGGCTGACCTACTACGTCACTAGAATGACCGTTCTGTTGTGTGCGGCAATAAAGCGACGACCACACTGTCATTAGGTCAAAAAAGACTTCTAATAATAATAATAACACTGCACTCCAGCGCGATTGCTACTTGAGACAGACTTTAATCTTCGTATTACTGCCTTATCCGTTCCGTCCGGTCTTTGGATTGTATTATACATTTAAATTAACATTTAAACTCATCATTTCAAGCTTGCATATGCAGTCTGAATGCAATGTTGGCTTACTCTCTGAACTGCATTTTCTTTTTGATCTATGTTTTAAACGTGTTATGTTTTTCTTTGTGATTGCCTTAAGTGATTGTCTCTACTGCGGGCGCCATGGTGGCGCAGTGGTTTCCTCCAACGAGAAGGTCCTGGGGTCGAACCCCGGGTCGGCCGTGGGGCCTTTCTGTGTGGATTTTGCATGCTCTCCCCGTGTTCGCGTGGGTTTTCTCTGATTGCTCCGTTTCCTCCCACAGTCCAAAACGCATGCAATATAGGTTAATTGGCGACTTCTACTACTACAACAACAACAACAACAACAACAATAATAATAATAATAATAATAATAATAATAATAATAATAATAATAATAATAATAATAATAATAATAGCAGCAGCAACGGCGGTTATTACTGCTGATACTAATTACTGATCATAAAAAAGGTTTTGTAATAATAGTAATCTTGTTGGTTACATATTTACATCTGTTCCAGTTGATGTTCCTTGATCAGGTCACAAGTTTTCAGTATATAATCTTTAGGCAAATAGGTGAAGACCTCAATCCCCACTTTTCAGCATTCAGCATCTCACAGTGCGCAACTTTTATTTTGAAAGTGTCTTCGACAACACAAACGGAAGAGACTTTTATTACGTAATTACGTCGCTTGGTGGGAATGGGGAAGTAGAGTTATAATGTATTGTTTTTGGTAACTCCCATCGTCATTTATCGGACTAATACGAAGGTATCAGAATGGGGCTTTTCGGCAAAACCCAAGAAAGACCTCCAAAAGACCTGGTAGGACTGGGGAGAGGATTATCAGAATGTTGATTGTAAAAGTTCACAGTACATGACGTCCGCTAAGCAAGTGGCTTACACGGCCTGTATGTAGCTAACTAACTTGAGCTGCTTGGATATGATTTGAAACCGACACTTGTTAAATAATAATAATAATTCATTTAATTTGTGCAGCCGGTACATACCGTCCTCAAGCAGTACCTTACGTGTAATTATGTGACTGTATTGAGAAAAAGTGAAAGTACTTTGACTTTCTGATTGTTTGTAGTCAGCTAGCTCACCAGGCTAACAGGTGGCCACTGAGCGTTAATTATTTTCTAGGCAGATAAAGTGTTCTGTTTATCTGTTACCGTCGCTCTTATCGTCGACGTAATAGTTACAGTGCTGTGAAAAAGTATTTGCCCCCTTCCTGATGTCTTATTTATTTGCATATTTGTTACACTTTTCATGTTTCAAATCATCAAACAAATTGTAATATTAGATAAAGATAACGCGAGTAAATACTCACACCCAGCTCTGATTACTGTCGGAGCTGTTTATTCAAGAAATCATTGAAATAGAAATCAGTCTAGCGCAAAGACAAAGATCTCAAAAAGCAACACATCATGCCACGATCTGAAGAAGCTCAAGAACAGAAACATTGACATCTGTCAGTCTGGAAAGGGTTAACAAGCCATTTCTAGGGCTTTGGGACTCCAGTGAACCACAGTGAGAGCCATTATCCAAAAATGGAAAACTTGGAACAATACGTTTTTAACTCGGTGTGACCTACCAACATTACACCAAAGGTGCAGCTCATCCATGTGGTCAAAAAAGAATCCAGCACAACATCTAAAGAACTGCAAGCCTCACTTGCCTCAGTTCAGGTCAGACTGGTTCCATGGTGAAAACCTGACCAAAAAGAACCTGAAGACACGTCCCGCATTGCAGCAGGACAATGATCCAAAACACACCAGAAAGTACACCTATCAATCAAAAAAAAAACAAAATTAAGGTTTGGACTTAAATCTTATTGAGATGCTTTGGCATGACATTTAAAATGGGCAGTTCATGCTCGAAACCTCTCCAGTGTGGCTGAATTAAAACAATTCTGCGAGATAAGTGGGCAAAATTCTTCACAGTGATGTACAAGACTCGCCGAGCCAGTTATCACCGATGGCAGTTGCAGTTGTTGCTGCAAAGGGTGGCACAACCAGTTATTAGATTCAGGTGGGCAGTGCGCACCATAGGGCCAAGTCGGTTTGGATAGCTTTTTTCCCCCCATAATAAATGAAATCATCATTTAAAAACTACATTTTGTATTTCCTCGGGTTATCTTAGTCTAATATTAAAATTTGTTTGATGATATGGGGAAACATGTGACGTAAAATTAAAATCGGAAAGAAAATAATTATTTACAGCACTGTATGTATACTTGTGAAACATGTCCTTAACTTTTTGGAAATAAAAGGTCAGGAGTGTATGTGGTGTAGCTGCAGATGACACTCTCTCTCGCTGTGTCGTAGATCAATGAATGGTCACTAAAAATCCGAAAGGAAATGCGGGTGATCGACAGGCAAATTCGAGGTCAGTTTTTATTTGCCATGCACACCTGTCTGTACTAAATCCTATTCACTTGTCCATAACAATTCCGTATATGAATTAAAATACTCTGTATTTTAATATCACAAATATTTATTAGGCTCCATGCAAGAGTATATCACTATATGCTGCCCTTGTTCTTGGACAAGACTCCATCTCTTTTATTTTTTAAGACATTCAGAGGGAGGAGGAGAAGGTGAAGAGGTCAGTCAAAGATGCAGATAAGAAAGGACAAAGGGATGTTTGCATCGTACTAGCCAAAGAGATGATTCAGTCAAAGAAAGCTGTCAACAAGCTTTATGCCTCAAAAGCTCACATGAACTCAGTGCTACTCAGTATGAAGAATCAGTTGGGTAAGTGTGAGGACACCATGCAGGATGTCTTTGTTAAGAATTTGGGTTCATAATAAAATGAAGAACTGCAATTTGTATATCTCATCTAATTTGTATTTTTCAAGTATTCAGCTACATTTTTAGCTCTTATAGAGATTTATTGGATTTATTGGTCCTTACAGCTGTATTACGGGTGGCTGGTGCATTGCAGAAGAGCACAGAGGTCATGAAGGCCATGCAGAGCCTGTAGTTAAAAATTCCAGAGATCCAGGCTACAATGAGAGAACTTTCCAAAGGAGATGATGAAGGGTCTGAAATTCTAATAAGACAACTACTAACTACCACTTTTGACTCTTAACAAGACACCTTTGCTTTGTTTGAGTCAACCTGTGTTTCTAATACACATTTGTGTTTTGTCATCCCTAATGTACACAATCTGTTTTTCCTAGGCTGGCATCATAGAAGAAATGCTGGAGGACACTTTTGAAAGCATGGATGACGAGGAGGAAATGGAAGAAGCAGCAGAGGCTGAGGTTGATAGGATTCTGTTTGAGATTACGGCAGGTAGGGAACCTGAATTCCCCTCTAATGCTACATTCACACCAAGAGCTACTAAAGCTGTAAAATCGCCAGAAGTAATGAACTTTCTATTGACAAAAGCAATAAGAGCGACAAAAGCGATGAGCGTCAAAGTTTGGGCAACTAGAGCGACAAAACAAATTGAAGACAGCTTACCTTCATGCAAATTAGTGATGACACGTTTTGGCTGTAAACGACCGGCAACCAATCAGAACTTAGACGTTCTTCACTTGCGAGGATCCCAGAGAACATATTCGGAAACTTTGGTTCCTACCGTACTTTTGTTCAGATCAAAATGACGCGTGAAAAGCTGATCACGGCGATGGCAGGGCAGGGCAGGACAGGTCGTGTACTTTCCGATCCTTATCACCTTCAGAGATTGTTACAAGAAAGTGGGATGAAGTGTCTGAATACAGTGCTACTTTGCATACTGAATTATTATTGCACAAAATATTTTTCAAGTTTACTACACCACAAAACTTTACGTAATTAACATAATTCTGTTCTTGGCAGCAATTTGATGGATTAGCCTCTGTTGTCTGGACCTCTTGTATTTGACTAACTCATGTAGTTTTTCGGGATGGGCAACAGCAACAACAGCACAGTTCTGCTGTCGCACTGGCTACAAGCAAGATCCAGTGTTCCAATGATGTCATGGGTGACAAGAGCAAACAAAAACATTTTGACAGTAGTCCTTTTTGGGCATCTTCAGTGATTTAACAACTTTAGTAGCTCTTGGGTGTGAACATAAGTTAGTGTGACTCAAAATATCAACATATTTTTTGCCCCAACTGTTTTTTATTTTATTAATTGTAGGTGCTCTTGGCAAAGCCTTGTAAAGTCTAGATGCTCTTCCTGAGCCAGAACCAGCAGGTGCCACAGCAGCATCAGAAGAGGAAGAAGAGGAAGACATTGAGGAAATGCAGTCCAGGCTCGCAGCACTGAGGAGTTAAAAGAAGCAAGACTACTCCTTAAAGCTCTATAAGCATAGATAAAAGATGCAGCTCTGTATTGAATTGCTCACTCCTCTACAGTCTTTATTTTCCTATAGGGACATTTTTAGTTTTAAATAGAGAAGAGTAGAAAAGGCCTTTCGTCTAGACTTACAGTGGGCTCAAATGCAGAAAGATTTCAAGCGTTCTGGAAAACAATGGTTAGCAGTACATGGTTGTTTGTCTGTCTCTTTTCAAAAGGTATTTAATCAAGAAGTCACTGATTTTTGCTCTGTATTATCGGTTTAAAGCATTCAGAATCTATGCCTGTGCAGCCTGGCCAAGGATCAGTTTTACAGTTCAGTCAACTTGACGATAATCGTTATTATATGGGTTTTTTTTTTTTACTGTGGTTTCTTGATCCTTTTTTGGGGACAAAATGTGTGAGCAAATGTGTAATTTCTTAATAACTATATACCCATTGAAAGAAGGTAAATATGAAAAAAAAAATTACAAGAGCCTTTGTATGCAAAAATTGTATAAATATATATAGATTGATACGTGTTTTGTTTCAGTATACCCCTTCTAAGCATGTAACAGGTTCGTTGCTCTGGCTGCTGGCAGAAAAGATAAAAGCAGTGGAACACAAGTTTAAGAGGGTTGTGCCTTTACCCAAAACAATGCAGTGTGGAAAATCAGCTGTACTTATCTTCTTGCACTTTGAGATTAGTTATTAATAAAATTTCAGTTAATTTACAGCACTGCTCTAATCTAAGAAAATCTAAAAGAAAACTTGCGGAGGCACCAAAATCAACTTGGTTTAGATGTACAAAAATACAACAGTTTATTATGAGTGTTGCAAAGAATAGTGCATGTGGCATCATTAATTTACTAATATTAAGTACTATTAGTTGGAGGTTGACCGATGTTAGTTTTTCAGAGTCGATATTGATACTAATTATTGCTAATGAGTTAACCGAGCCGATAACCGATATTTGAGCAAACTCCTCTCTCCTCTTCCGTGGCTTCACTGTTGTATGTGAAATTATTAACAGTGTAACCAAAGGCTTCAGTGTTGTTGGGTACTACTTGTGTAACATAATAACCAGAGACTATTTGTAGAGAGGGACATTAAAATGAAGCTCAAGCCGATTAGAGCAAAGCGACACAGAGAGAGAAAGAGAGCGGCAATTAGGTACAGTAGCACCTTGTAATTAATATAGGTGATGGTTAAATTAAACACTAAAATACTGATAATCCGTAAAAAAATACTATGTGGCCCCCAATAAAATGGGTCTACCACACTATTAGTATATACTGTCAGAAACCAATTTTAGACAGCATTTTAAACAAGTATTTCATATAAAACAATAGTCTTTACTGATTGTGGAAGTTATAAAAAGCCACTCAGTGCCTCAAATGAGTTATAAATGTTCTTAAATGAACAATCAGTGATTTCCTCTTGTTCAGGGGGTTTGTCTAACATTATTATTATTATTATTAGCCATTATTATTATTTATTATTATAATTAAATGCACCTTCATATGCTTGTCTGCTGCAAAAACCTACACTAGGCCCCTTTAGGATCAGCCTGAGAAGGCTGGCTTTTAGATAGCATACTGACAATTGGTGTGAATAAATTCACTAAACTTTAGGAAAATAAAGATTTCATCCAAGTGAAACATGGCACCCTTGGTAGCCACACATGCAAGCTTTAGCTGTAGAATGGTTTGCTTTACAACATTTCAAAGGTTTACCTGCAAAATTACTTATCAATGTTTAACTGTGCTTAAATTTGAACATTAACTGGACCTAGACCACAGTTCTCTCTCATTCTCTGTTTTGTATTTTTGTTTCAGTTTCTGTTATCGAATTGGTTCTATATAATTGCTTTTTGTTTTAGTTGAGCTTTGCTCTTTTTGGAGGTATAAGATTATAGAAGAAATATCTTCTTTAAATGACCACAGTCAATTCCCACTGTAATTCTTTCACAACGTTATACAATGTGTAATACTCCCAGTAAAAAATCTTACAGATCTTTGTAGCCGTACTATTAGTAGATAGATATTTGTTTGAAAATCTCTTAAACTCATCAGTTTGTCGGGATGCAGAAAAATGTATTTAAAAGTTAGCACCCTTTTTTTGAATATACATATAATTTGTCTTATTGTACAGTTTGTTGTGAATGGAATTTTTGAAAGCTCTGAGCATTTTGCTTTATTTCAGTCCTTTAGAAGGACACGTACACTCCTCTGCAGATAATTGTTTTGTATGTGAGCATGACAGGAGGACGTTTAGGGATTAATTGTTATGAGGAAATTATGGAGAGCCACAATTCCAAGGAAATTGTCTCGTAATTCTACTATATTAAACAGTGTAATACATGTTGAAGTGGAAATAAATATACAGTGTGTTGGCTGAGATGTTAACCTTATGTCCTTGTGTTTTTGCAGTTTTTTCTTGATTACTATTATAATTCAACTGGGGTGTAAGTAGTGCATCTGTCCCACAGCGGCCTTATTTAGGAGAACTCTTGTGGCTTGCAGGATTGTTTCCCAAAGGCTTCAGACATTGTGTGTAAGGTAACTAGAGCTCACCTTTTCGGAGTGGATATCTAGGTTAGTCACGTCCACAGAGAATTGTGTTGGTACTTTATGTTTTATAACAATGGTGGTGGAGCAGTGATCTAAGTGAGTGGCATCCTGTATCAGTGACCATGAATAAGACTGAGGCTATGAATCTTAAAAAACAATAACACAATTTAGCCGCTGAGCAACACCGTTGCTCTAGGGAGAATGGATGAGACCCCTTTCAAGTCCTTTAATCCCATCTTAACAGTATTAAGGTCAGGCCATTGTGCAACTTTAACTTTCCTTTGATATCACACGTTTATTGACAGAATGACATGTCTGCAGACCGGGAGGTTGTATATTCTAATCCTGCTATATTATATAATTCTACTATATTAAAGAGGGTAATACAGGTGTCGAAATGAGAATAAATGTACAGTATGCTGGTATGGGTATACTGTATGTATACTGTAGCTGCTAAAATGGGCTTGAGGGATCTGAAGATGGTTCCTGAGGTAGGAACTGTGCCATTTAGCCCCTCATAAAATAAAAAATAATAATAACATCAGCTAAATGTCCTAAATGTGTAACATGTATTCTTGGCTTATTGATATCTCACAGTGCCACTGCTTCCTGGTAGATTTCCATCAAATCATTTGCAAGTGTCTGTTCTCAACGCTCTATCAGTTCAGAAGGAGGGTGTTGGCTCCTACAGTGACTAAGGGGTTTTAAACTCCTTCTTACAGCTTGTTGCCAAAGTGTGTGCTTTAAAAATGGGCGGAATTACTGCTTCACACGGGTTCCGTTAGTCATATTATCCGCCGTAATATACGGGAGTGTAGCGCTCGTGTTTGTGTTTACTGTACACCATGTTGTCTCTGACACGTGAATTGCAAGCGATCCATTTGCTTCATTTATAGTGCACGCGCATGCAGAGCGGAGCAGAGCGCGAGCGCGTGACGCGCGAGCTGAACGCCTGCGCACGAGCGCCTGTCAAACGGTCACCGCCAGTTCCTCCTCCCTGACAAGCAGCTCTCCTGCTCTCATAGCGCAATGGTTTCGTGGATTATTTCTAGGCTCGTGGTGTAAGTCTTATTGCTCACAGTTTTGGAATAAAACGCGTCCCTTTTACAGTGTTGTCAGTCAGCGTTTTCCCGTGTGTGTTTATCTGTATCTGCTGTGCATGTTTCGCTGTGTAGCGCGAGGTGGCCGTCTCTCCGCCCGTTCGTCTTTGACTCGCTTCTTAATTCCAGACGGATCGCAGTGGCACTCTAGTCGCGACGAGGTGTTATGGATTTATTTTGACTGTTATTTCAAACCTTTTGAATTGCCAGGGAATAAAGGTCAGTCATTATGTACATATATAAAAAAGACTTTTGCTCCAAATCTCTCAGTCCCCCATTGAGGTGGTATGGGAAATGTAGTCTGTTATATCTAGTGTCTGTATTTGGGCCAGACAAAGGGCATGCGGCGTGACGTGTCCAATTAAAATTATGCAGTTATTTCTCTTCTTAATGTTTTATTTGAATAATATGTTTCGACTCTTTCTGCTCCTGGTATTTAATCTGAGGTTTTTGTGTAGACTGAACATATTTCCACTGTCTGCTTTCACAATGGGCCTGTCACTGGGGTCTTTTTTTTTTTTGGAAAACACTGTGATTCACCTCAAACGTCCCTGGATTTGTATTGATGTTTTTTCCATTGCTGTAAATAAGATTACTGTGGATTTGACTGCTTGATCAAAGCCTATATGATCTGTTAACATATGCAAAAATAATTATCTTTTTGTAATGCTGTTTTTCCCCCTCAGTAATGTATATTATTTACGGTCTACCCTCGGTTTGTGAGGAACCTCAGAATAGCGATTGAAATTAAATTTAGATGACAATATCCGATTACATTGCTTTTGGCTCCACTTCGCTGGACATAAAAACGCCACAGAAACGTCCCGACACTAAATATAGTTTAGGTGTGGAGGCCCTCCGCGCCGCATATATGGCCGCAAGTCGTCGTGGAGGTGAAAATGGTTTTGTTTTGGCGGTGGGAAGACTCCTCGGTGTTGTTTCAGGCTGCTGGTTGGAGCTTGTATGTAGGTCGGTTATTTGATCAGGTCAGACACGCAGCTGTTGCTGAGCTGGTAGTCCAGATAGAGCACTCGTGAACAGAAATGCTTGGAGCACAGGTGCAGGTCAAATCTTACGCCACCTTCTAATTTCTAGAATTGTCGCACCTTTATCCAGCTTCGGTCTAGACCTGGGTAGTGGGCTTCATTTGTCTGTTTACTGCCTCCGTGGTCTGTGATTGTTCACTTGTCTGAGCTATTTTTTGCCAAGCATGCAGAATGTAAACTTGGAAAAAAAACAGGGTCATACAAACCTGTTTGGCCTCTAGAATACAAAACACAGACATCGCAGGCAAATTATACAGCAGAATTGCAGAACAGACCATGTAATCCTGTACCTATGTGGCACTGACCTCCTTTAACCTCTACAAGTTCAGTTTTAATTAGCACATCACTTTGGTAACATGTTTACAGCAAGACACAAGATAATGCTGAGCCTGAATAAAGTCATGTTAAACACTGACTATAAATTGCTGATGAACAATATTAAACATTAATAGCACCAAAATGGCCTTTTGCATTTCTACCCAGTCTTGCTCATGTATGATAATTTTATAAGTAACTTCCCCAATATGCATTCACAATCATTATACTTTTAGGAAATTACTGTGGAGCAAATGTCTCTGACCCAATCAACATAAAAACATAGTAAAACAATATTTTATTTTTACTTTCTAATCTAAACATGATGAATATTTTGGATATCAATTTGTCATTACTTGTATTGCCTAACCATAATTCATATTTTACCTTATTGTAAAGCAATTTCTTTCATGCATTTAGCACTGTGAACGTCTGTGGTGTCTAATGCATTTGTGATGCTTTCTGCCTGACAGGCTCATATTTGGGACCCTTTATCCTGCATACTCTTCATATAAAGCCGTTAAATCAAAAGACGTCAGAGAATATGTGAGTATGAGCTGCATAATGTGACAAATGATGTTTTCTTAACACCTTTTTGCAACAGAGATCCACAGCTGCTGTTTGTTGGTATCATCTCATATAAACCTGAGCTCACTGGCACACCACACATATCAATATGATATTACAGTGATAAAATACAGTAGTATGATGGATGAACCATATTAACGTTAGAATAAATTATATTAAGTATTTCCAAATTGCCTAGCAGTGATGTTACCTTTCATGTGTCTATTTTTTTCACAGGTAAAATGGATGATGTATTGGATAATATTTGCACTTTTCACAACAGCTGAAGTGTTCACAGATTTATTTTTGTGTTGGTATGTATAATGTTTTTTTATTCATTTGCCATTAGAGTTGCTGTGTTTAACCCTTTCACACACAGCATCCACTTGAGTGAACAATTATCCTTAGGTTTTGACTTAGGGGCTAAAAATTCATGCATTAAAGAGTTAATTATGACTGTTGTCCAAGGGGTGATGTTCCTGACTCTTATTTTCTACCTCTTTTGAAGGCTTCCGTTCTACTATGAGCTCAAAATTGCCTTTGTGGTGTGGTTACTGTCACCCTACACAAAAGGATCTAGCGTGCTTTATAGGAAGTTTGTCCACCCTACATTGTCCTCTAAAGAAAAGGTAAGCTGCTGTCTGTTTACTTTCACCCCTTTTGACTTCCATATTGACACTATATACTAATAATATTTAAGCTCTATTTAAGTAAAAGTCTTAATAATCTAGCTTCTTAACTACTGCACTTACAGGCAGCTGTAGTGTAACAGAGACATTTCAGTCAGGATTGAGGAAAGGAACTGTCTGTAGGTGATGGGTGGCCTGGGGGAGAATGTGTTTTTGACCCTGTTTCCTGTAGTGTGCTTGGATGTTCCCGGTTAACCTACAGTGGACAGTGCTAAGGAAGTGGGATGGTGCCTTTTTCCAGAGACTTTCCTATGTCCTTTATTTGCGAGGCAGGATATTCGTCATCCTTGCAGTGGAGGAAGGCTTCGGACACAATGACAGAGTTACAGAAAAATATTTTTAAAAAGCCCTTGCTGTGATTTTTAGGAAGTATGTTTTAATGTAAACTCTAGTAGTCTACTACTTTAATATAAACTGTCATATCTAGGATTTATGTTTAGTTTAAATGGTAATTTAATTTGTATCACCCTCAAAAAATATGAAACCATTAGATTTTTATATTGCTTTTACAGGACATTGACGATTACCTGTGCCAAGCAAAGGACAAAGGCTACGACACTCTAGTGCATTTTGGAAGGAAAAGCCTGAATGTGGCTGCCACAGCTGCAGTAATGGCGGCCACGAAGGTAAACTGTTTAATAACGTCACATGACTACAGTGGATTATGGAAGGGAGGAGCTATTGATTTTTTGGGGGTAATTTTATTACAGTGTGTTACTTTATTCATGATAATGTACACACACACAAAATTACACTTCCGACACTTAATGAACCAAAGGAGAATAAAAAACGAATATTTAGTCACCATAACCACATCCTGCATATGTCCCAGAAGTTGTTCAGACACTTTTATGTTGTATCCAAGCCAACCATTAGCTCTGCCGCCTCATGAGGCTCCGATTTCACTCACAAAGACCTTAACAATGGTTATTGTTCAAAGCATGAACGAGCCCCGCTGAATAGTATCGATACTTAATATGACTGCTGCTTTTTCAGTTTGCCTTTAATCTCACATATAATGAATTTTAAAAAATGTGTGTCTGCTGTTCTTTGGCATCATAAGACACAGATAGACCATGTCGTAACTGAACACTAGTGTTTTGTCAGTACATATTTGGTTCCACATTAAACCTTTGTTTGTTGGGAAGTATACTTATCAGCCAGAACACTATAACCAACTAAATATGCTTTTGCTCCTCTATGCATTACTGTGCTGTGCTGTAAAGGTATTGACTCTGTCTTATGGTTTTTGGGATGAGGAAGCTATGCCTGAACTTTTGTAAGTTGCTTGATTGGCTTGAGCTCAGAAATTCTGTCCAGTCAAGCATCTGTGGGGTGTCATGGAACAATGTGTTTGATCTACTGTGGCCCCACCTCACAACCTTCAGGGCTTATGGTCTGGTAGCATATCATAGTGTTCATGCCTCATCATGTCAAAACTGTTTTGGCAGTACCAGAGAAGAGAGCATATCAGGCAGACGATGTAATGTTTTAGCTCGTCTGTGTACATAAACCTTTTTAACAAGTACTAGTTAAGTTATAATTTATTTGTTTTTTATTATTTAATATTTCTCACAGGGTCAGGGTGTACTTTCAGAGCGTCTCCGCAGCTTCAGCATGCAGGATCTGTCCTCTTTTCAGTCAGAAGATCAGACAAGGAGCCCGTCTTCAGTCACCACTCAGCCTGCGTCCAGCCAGCACAGAACAAGGCCTGTAATGCGCAGCAAATCAGAGACTGGCTACAGCAAGGGTAAGTCCTTCTACCTCACCAGGCTCCTCGTAATGTGCTAAAGATAATCTTACTCTCAACCTGGCAAATAACTCACTTAATACTAACATGTTCAGCTGCTGCTTTCAGTTCATTCATTTGAAGATGGCAGGTATGCTACATTAGTGCATCAGAGAGATTTGAACTGAGAGATCATTCTATTGCTATTTGTCAAGTTTAGACTATGTAGTGATTAAAATAAACAGAATGCTGGTCGTTTTTAATAAATCTCTGAAGTGCAATGATTGTAATTTTATATAGGCCTAATGATTAGTATGTAGTAATTTCTTGATACAATTTGCAGAAATCAGATTGATGATGGTTCTTTTAAAGGGTCAGAAACCCCTGGTTGCTTTCCACTCTATATGCACGCCTCACTGAGGAGTCAATTTATTGACAAAGATGCATGCTTATGTAGCATTGTACAAAAGTTGCAAACCTGTTTAATTTCAAATCACGTTTTTAAAAAAACAGCAAAAGTACAAAGAAATACCTGACTACCAAAAACAACAAAAATGTTGCTTTTCACAGCAAACAACATATGCATATGAGTGAGTGTTTTTTCGTTCCTGTGGAGAACATGGATGTTTTTGAATGTCCATTGGCATTTTCTATTTGTCAACGCCATCTGTGCTTCAGTTTTATTATGCAAGATGCTTTGAGTTATATTCAGTATCCAACTACTGTATAACGTCTGCCCCTATTTACTTGAATCAGATTTTCACGGTATCCATTCATCCTTATTTTATAGGTAAAAACTCAGTGGTGCTTGAAAGTTGCATAAAACTTAAAATTGTCTCTTTTTCTACAATAAATATGACTTAATGTAAGATCTGATGTTTCAAGTCCCAAAACTGAAGATACATTCAGGAGACAACTGTGACAAAACATTATGGACCAGTTTCCCAGACAATGATTAAGCCTAAGCCTAGACTAGAATGTCTTGAATCTCCACTGTATCTGTAATTTAATCCAAGACTAGACTTAAGCCATGTTCAGGAACCCGGCCCTATACTTGCTAATTTAACACATTTTTGTGTGGAAAAAAGTATAATTTGCTTTCACCAAGTTAAAGCCAATGTTTTCTGTAACTATTTATCCTGTTCCTGATGCTTTTAGTTTAGCTTCAGGTGGGGACAGCTTTATGTTTTGGTTTAGTGGTTAGGATACTCATCTCTGGACCCAAAGGTTGTGGGTTTGAATCCTACCTCCAGCGCCACTAACACTGGTTACCCGAATAAGACCCTTAACCCCAAGTTGCTCCAGGGAGACTGTCCCTGCAATTAGGAGATGAACGTTGCTCTGGATTAGAGTGTCTGTTAAATGCCATAAAGTGAATGTAATGTAAATGTTAAATCCCCTTTTTGGATGAATGAAGTGTGTGGTGGTGGTAGTCTAGTGTCAGGATAATTGCCACTGGACCTAGAAGTTGTGGCTTCAAATCTGGCTGTGTCCTCCCCTGAGTACCATCACCACTGAGCCCCTGAGTGATGCCCTGAACCCCAAGTTTCTTCAGGGAGACTGTAATGTCTCTGTAATTAGGAAATGGGAGCAGCTCTGGACAAGAACATCTGCTAAATGCCAAACCTGTTACTGTGTGTTAAGGCTTGTTGTCTGGCTGCATGACCCACTTTCTCTTGAGCTTCAGTTTTATAGCCCCACAGCCAGGGGAAGCAAAGCTGATCCAAATCGTGATACTGCCTCCACCAGCCTTCACAGATGGGACGAGGTCTGTTTGCTGGAATACAGTATTTGCTTTTTGCTTCACAGTCAAGCACAAAGGACCTATTTTGATTTCATCTCCAAAAGAACATTTTTCCAGTGCTTTGACCCAGCCGCCAGTAGAAAATTAATAAACTGTAGACAGGGAGTAATGTTTTTATGACCAGATGATGTTGATGACTTTCTGCTTTCATCTGTGGTTCCATGCATTCAGAACTTTCAAGCACCACTTTTGGGGGGTTCATTACATTTGATTAGGGGTTTGTTAGATCTTTTTGCACAAAGCAGCCTTGACTGTCAGGAAAAATACAGTTAGTAGAAATCAAATAATTTGAGTTTTCTGTAGACTAAATATATACCTTTCCATTGGCTATGATATTCTCTTGTAACTCCACATTAGAACCCTGCACACAACTATTTTAAAATCCCGCTTCCGCTGAATTTCTGACCTTTACCCGCAGCTCCTGCTGTCTGTCTGTGTCACTCCCACCTCCTCTCGCAATATTTGTGTCAAACCCGCCCACACCTACAGACCCACTAACTGATATACTATATGACTGAATAAGTTTATGTGCATTGAATGTTTTATTTCAGAAGCGTATGAAGAGAATAAATGAAAACAAATTCAACAAAAATCTTGGCTTTGAAACACAAGCACATGCAAACTGAGGCAAAAAACTAATCAGACGTGCAATCTGCAGTTATTTAACAAAACAGTAAACAAATCTGAACAATTTTAAAGCTTTTCAATCTGATTTTCCTTTTTTTTTCTTCTTTAACGTCATACTCTCCACTCTTCATTTTATTACCAACATCAGTTGCACCCTTCATCTTGCCAGTAATCTTGGGACTCACTGTTGATTTTTGCTGCCCGGGGCAACCTTAAAACCGCCCTCTCCCGTAAGATTTGAGTTGTGATTCGCCATCCCAGTCCCGATGCAGGGCTCTACTCCACGTTATTCACTTGAAATTGAAATTGTAAATGTTTGTGAACATTTATCACTCAGTGAGGAATAGAACTTTTCTTTCAGGCCAGTTCCAGTGTATGTCTCATTGTGAAAGTGTGATATCAGTCACTTAGAGAAAGGTCTAAGAGTTTTAAGTCGTGTTATTCGTGTTGTGATGCCCATGTTGTCATGGTGCAGGCCAGGAGTTTGACATGACAGAGTTTGAGATGTTAAGTTTGGACCACTTTGCTTCTATGGAGCTTCCTTCCTCTTTGACCCTCAAACCCACGCCGTCCCAACCGCCATCCTTCACGGCCCCGAGCCAACCTCTCGCGCCCCCTGAACCCTTCCAGGGCGACCCCACGCGGTCTCCACCCGAGGCCCCGGAGGTGCCTGAGGACAGTGGAAAAGATTGGGTCGGTCCAGCCGGCTCACCCCAACTCAGGCTCCTTAAGAGGCGAGCCCCGGAGGTAGTGCCCTTCTCTTGGCTGGCTGGTGATGTGCCTGGCTGTGGTGGGGTGCTGTTGGTCTTAAAATGACTAACTCACTGATGTACTAATCGGCTGCATGCGAGTAGAGGTAGTAAATGCTTTGTATCGAAGATACACAACAGACTTGTGATCCTGAAATTCTCTCAGCAAGTGGATGTTATTTTATAGCATTTGCCTACAAATTATTGAATACTGTCGCTTTACAAGTTGATCTTGGGTTTCTGCTCTTTAAAGAATTCCAAACGACTCAGAAAGCTCTAATTGGACATTTGTATAATGCATGCTCAGAGTGCATAGACCCCGGCTTCTTCAACCTCAGTAAAGTGCAGAATAACAGAATTAGTTCAGTATGAGATTCTTTGTTAGATCAGTGTACAGCATGTTACAGCATGTTTTGTAACAATTTGAACCAGCACTCAGGCCAGTTAACATGTCCATCTTGCCAGAAATACAAAACATGCGTAAGGACCTGTTCTCAGACGCTGAGTTGTGAAAACTGTGGGCGTTAGCACAATAAACATGATCATATTTAACATTTATAGTGATAACTGTTGTCTCTGGGGTAGGGGTTTTGAAATTAATCTCATAATCGATGCATCACAATGAAGACATGGACGATTCTGCATCTATGCAGTGGCACACCATAATTGATTATATTGGCGTTTTCAGCCGGAAGTCTGCTGCCCCTTGGTGGTCAGTGACATGCGATCCAGTGTGACTACTGAAATCACTTTTTAAAAATTATTTCATTTTATTTTTTACAAAATATTTCCAGATGATTTGGGCATCTTCGTGAATAATGAATTTAATGCAAACATCATAAAAGGTACACTAGAAACTAATATTCCCCCCGTTAATCTGAGTGGTGGTTCCTGGGACACAACCAGTTGAAAACCTCTGAATTATAACATAATGACATTGCTTGATTTTCTGACTGCCACATACACATTCTAGTTAAAAAGAACATCCCAGTAGTTACTGGCTGCCCGATCTGCGTGCACTGTGAAGTAATGCATCGTGACGCATCGAGATATTGCATCGAATCAAATCATTGACATGATAAATGTAATCGATCTAATCGTGAGAGCAGCGAAGGTTCACACCTCTACCATGAAGCAGTGTGGATTTAATATCTCGTGTCTTCCAATTAGTTTTGTCTTTCCTAACCCTCTCTCTCTCTCTTTTGATCTCTTTCTCTCAGCCTCCTCCTAGAGCCTTAAGACCTCTCACCAGATCCAGATCAAAGAACGTCCTATCTCCAGACCACGAGGCCATGTGACTGTGCGTATGCTGCGAGAGTGCTTTAGCTGCCTTAGCTGCAACATGAGAACATGGGGAAAACAGGGGAGACGAAATGAGAGAGAGAGAGAGAGAGAGAGAGAGAGAGAGAGAACTCTTGGGAATGCAGCCAAATGATCAAATATTTAGAGCAGCCTTGTTCTCTAATGAGGTAACCAAAGCGATGTGCAACCTTTTCGCTTCTGACACTTTGGTCTCCTCAAGAACCGTGTGTATTGGGCACCATTCAGAGACTCTTTTAAACACTTTATTTGTGTTGTACATATTTGCAGGACGTCTGAGTGTATGTTTGATTGCTTTTCCTTTATTTGTATGGATTTGTGAGAGACAGAAGCTTGCATGTCCCGCTGTCTTGAAAACAACACCAGAATGTATTGTCTGTCAGCAGCTGGTCGTTGTGTAGCCACTACGGTCACCCACAGAGGTGTGGTTTTCTCCGCTGGGGTTTCTAAAGCTCCCTTCCCGTCCCCGGAGCAGAAATGGCTGCAGCACCGTGTCCCTCTCAGGGCTGTAGCTTACATCACATCGAGTACTTTACCCGAGGTGAGGACGAGGCTTTTGAGGTTTCGAGGAAAGCTTTTACACATTTATTTCCGCAGCAACATTTTCAAGAAAAAGCGGCAACAGGATGCTCATTCAGAAAGAAAGTGACTTGCAAGTTTTAACTCCAACCAAAAATATTCCCCATTGTCATTGAAGACATTAACCATAGCAAAATTGACTTTAAAGTTAGAAAGGACAATGTGCAATGCTGGAACTTTACAGCTTTACTTGACTGGACAAAACTAACGATTTTAATTGATCCCTAATATTTAACTATATTTCATCTAAATAATCTGAATAAATACAGTATGTGTTGCAAAAAGAAAGGAGAAATGATATAATATTTATCAAAGAAAAATCAATTATTTTGATGATTATTCTTAAGCCACTTCATTATTATTTATCCTCTCTTAATCAAAGCCTTATTTTAGACTTGATTTAGTTGAATGAGTGAGTTACCAGGCTTTTAAACACAATCGTTTCATAATATGTTTTGAATATTCTCATTTAATTAGAGTGCATTGAATGAACATTATAATGGTTTCTGTTGTCATTTTACTTCTTGTGTTCACTTTTTGTAAACTTGTGATGTTGCATGAATTCAGATGATATGTGGACAATCTGAATGTTTTTATTTCTTTACCTCTTCATGTGTCTGGAGCTGTCAGTATTATCACATCAATGTACCATAGTACAAGTAGAGCTTGAATAAGCTTTAGTGGTGCTGTGAGCTCTGTTACCGTCATATTCCATCTAGTGGACATGGTACAACACAATCACAAACTGAGCCTAGTTTAGTTCTTGTAGCAGTCACACATTTAGCCACAAGTGGGAGCCAAATGGACAGATCTCCCGTAAGTCTGAACACTGTGCAAACACGCTCTTATGTTACTGAGCAATTAACACTGAGCACAAATCACTCACCACATGTTAGGATCAGAAGACGTGCAATCTCTCTGACCACTTAAAAACTCACCTTGTTGGAAGTGTTGCTGACATTCATTTATCATCATGTATAGAATTTTGTCAAAACATTAGTAATTTCATTTAGCAGATGCTCTTAGCGACTTACATTTCCTAATTTCAGGGACAGTTCCCCTGAGAGCAACTTAGGATTAAGGGTCTTGTTCAGGAACCCAGTGTTGGTAACGCCAGATTCAAACCCGCAACCTCATAGTCCAAAGGCGAGTGTCCTACCACTAGGCCACCAACACCCACCGTTGTAGTAATTAGGGACTAGCACCTCTTAAACTTGTTTACATGTTAACCACTGGTACAGTATTCATTTAGGCCAGTAGTTTTCCAATGTAATCACACAATACAGTCCACAATACAGTCCACACTTCTGCTTAGTCTCATCTCCTGTCGTTGGTACTCAAACTGGCATGGAATTAGAGTTTGGACCAAAGAGTCGAATGTGGAGCTGTGGGTCCTAGCGCTAGTGTACTGAGATTTTGTGTGTGAGCCTGGCTGTGTTCTGCCTCCTCCAAAACTATCAGCTGTACTGAGCTGTGATTAACCACTGAGCAATGTAGTTAACTACATGTTGCTTCACGAAGCTCATCATGAAAAGTAGCAGTGTGTAGTGGATTCTTTGAAATGCTGTAATCTGGCTTTAACCAGTTTGATGTAAACAAGGTTGTGAAATTGTGGTTTCATTCATTTAGCGTGGGAAGTGGCAGCAGTTGCTGATTTTCCTCTTGGGCAGTTGATAGCGTAACGGCTAGGGTGTTCGCCATGTAATCGGAAGGTCGTAGGTTCGACTCCAAGGACCGGTAAAGGTACCACTGAGGTACTCGTGAGCAAGGTACTGTCCCCAAGCACTGCTCCCTGTGCGCTGCATTTGTCAGCTGCACACTGCGCCTTCACCGATGGGTCAAATATAAAAGTCACATATGGTCGTGGTGCACTGTGTGCTGTGCTGTGTTCACAACGACAAATAATCACTCACCTAATTCCTGAAGACATTATGTGAATGCTGTGTGCTAAAAGCAAAGAGATAAAATTGTGAAATGAAGTGTTAGTGCATTTCCATGCTAAACCAATATTCAGTATATCACAATATGAGCATAGTTTTCAAGTGTCTTTCTGTTGGACGAGACTATGCTGTTATCCACATTCATAAATGAACGTTAGCAAACACTCCAACAAGGTCAAAAACCAAATGCGATTATATTTCAATGAGTGACAGTGTATGTGTTGGTCAGATGTATGATGACAATCATAGTTTATTTCTCAAGTTTCTTCAGTCAGTATATAAATATTCAGTCTTTCAGCTAACCTTTTCTTCTATGGCCTCAGGTACAGTTTGTTTCATTTTATCATGACTCCTGTATGTTTACACTCTAAACTATACAGCAAAAATGATCTAAAGGGCAGAAGTCAACAATAGAATATTCTTAAAAAATGATGGTGTGGAAACGGTAAAGACTGTGAATTTAAAGAATTGGATTTTTTATGAATAGTGATTGCAATGTTGCTAAATGCTAGAGGTGTTTGAGATCATTCAATGATTGTGCTTAATGAAGGAGGACATCAAATCTGCATCATTTTAGTTGAGTTTATACACAGATAAAAAGCAAGAAAAAGGCATGCATGAAATATATCAAGTCACTCTGTAAGTTTTCATGTTTTAAGTGATCTGTGTAAAATCATCTGTGGCCTCATCTGATGCTTCACTTAAATTGTCTTAGCTTGCTTGAATATGTTTTTAGGAAGAAGTTATTAAAGGCACAACCTTGCATACAGTCTATGGAGGCGGCTATGCTACCTGTTACATCTCTATTCCACATGGCTACAGCTCTATTTTGCTTCTTCAGCACTGTTTTTAACAATATAAAACTCAGCGTATTGTCCTGTTCTGTTCTTAGCATTGCTGATATTATTTTTTAATGCCTAGAGGCTGTGCCTTTAACAACTAGACCTTTTTTATTTTATCCAGTGTATTTGGCTTTTAAGTGTTCCTTTTTGTCTGTTAATGCTCCCTGTGTTGAGCCAGATGGGTTGGAAGAAAGAGAACTTGAGAATTGACCTCGTGGCTAGCGCTGTACTTCATAAAGGTGACAAAAACCTCATTTCTTCCTATTGAGCATAAAGGCTTGTTGCATATCTGTAAAAAAATGTATTTCAAAGGAAATATCTAATGTCTGGCAGGCCAGAAGAAGTTTCTCATGCTGTTAAACTATAGCGTTGTGTGGAAAACGTAAAAAATGTAAAAAGGTGAGCTGATGTGTTGAAAGCTTGTATCTAATGGTGTCAACCACAGCCATTAAAAGGGAGACGTTACTGATGGCTCCTCCTTTTGTTCTATTCCCTATAAGGATTCTTTCAAAAGGAACAATAAAATAATGGAAAACAGATTTTATTCATGTTATGGTTACGCTATTTACAGTCTTTATGATGGATGACCACACATTTGTATTTTCAATATAACAATGATTTTTTTTATAATATTTGGAAAACTACAGAAATGATTCCTTGAACTTGATGTCAAAAGTCAACACAATAAGAAGAGTATTTTAAACTTTAAGGTTAACCCTGTCATGGTATTTCAGGTAAGGGTCATTAGGGAACCAGTTTCTTCTTTTCCAAAACGACGTGGTCATTTTATCTAGCTTTTTGCACTGAGTCTTACTGCAGAATACATGTTCTCGCAAACGCTTCTTTCTGGCTGCTGACTTCTTCCAGAGCTTCTTCTTGTATCCAGCCTAGGAGAAAATAAAGTTGAATTAATTATTCAGGAGCAAGGTTTAGTAAAAACATGTTTTGAGAAGTAAAAGTACAAAAGGATGATCATTTCTGTGAAGATGCTAGCTGTAAAGTAAGAACATTCAAAGAGTTGAATACTGATAAAACCATGAGTGGATCCTGTATCTTGCCTCACCTTCCTCCTCAGCCACAGGCCACAGTGCAGTCTGAGGAACCTCTTCACCACAGACCTCACCGTCTTCCTCTTGCCTTTCCTCAGACTGTTATACGTTAGATTTCTGCTTGGCTGGAGCATCAGAGAGGGTATGAGGGGTGCCACACTAAAGACGGAGAGATGCCAAGAGAACCCAGACACACACACTTCAGTCAAATCTGTCACCGTCAATCATGCACATTAATCAAAATAAAGCAGAATACATAACAGTTGCAGTTAAGGCAATATACAGTATTCAAATCTGATTACACTCCTATAAGTATGATTTTAAACTAATTAGAATCTTAAACACACTAAAGACTAAGCAGATTCAGAAACACTGTTAGTATGCTGCAAACTTGTGCCTAAATAAGTTCTTGAATTGTTTTTGAAAATCTCGTTTCTAAAACTTACCGTTTGAGTACGGGAAGCTGTTGAGGGCTGCAGGGGTCAGCAGGAAGAAGTGGTTTAATGAGCCCCTGTGGTTGAGCCAAGGTGGAGAAACGAGGAGCCAGAGGTGAGACTTTAAGACCCATGGTAACACAGCTCCTCCCCAGCAGCACTGCCGGCCGCAGCAGCCCTGAGAACAAGATGATTTGCATCATTAATCAACGTGAAGTGTTGTGTAAAAACAGACTGACAAAGACAGGCCCTGCCATATTTGTCTCAGATTTGCATGTTACCATATCTACTTAAGCACTACACCTAAATCGAACCTTAACCTCAGTAACCAAGTCTTCTTTTACTTAAAAAATGGGATGTCCACTTAAGGTCCTGGGGGCCAGGGTCCTAAAGGTTTTCTATCATACTTGAGTTTAGAACACTGAAACTTCTCACCAGAACTGACTCACCAGGTATGATGGAAATCCTCAAAGTAAACTTTATTATCTATTTTTATTTTACTATCTGTTAGGACAGGGGTTCACAGTTCTAGTCCTTCTAGATCTTTACAGATTTGGTATTTCCATACCTTAGAGTAAAATAGCCTTGTTATTTTATTAGTTAAACGATTTAGAAGTATCTAAGAGATAGCCATAATAACAGCAGGCAAATTCTCTCTTTTGAGAAAACATTTACAAAACAATTAGCCTAGATTTTACAGAAGCTGAAACTTGACAAGCATATAAACTAAAAAGGAAATAAAAATTTATAATGGCTTTATAATAAAATAATATTAAAATCTTTACTGGAGGATTACTGGATTTTACAAATGCTAAAAAAGAAAAGTTTTTAATGTCGCTGTCTTTTAGGACAGAAACAGAGACAATGCCATTCCACAACAACCATATTGAACATGTTAAACACACAGGACCAACTGCAAGCTACTGGTTTGTTGTTCATATAATGCACGGTTTGTATTATGTTTAGTGATAAATTACCAGCGTTTAGGAATTTCACTTCAGCCGTTACGTGTTACATTTTGCCATTATTAGGGGGGCACTAATAATGCAGTGGAACACTGCGTGGAACCCTATTGGAATCGTGCTGATTTTTTTTGCCTTAAAACGCGTTGTGGAGAAAAAAACTATAAGACCTACAGCTTTGAAATTTGGCAGGTAGGTCCGGTACCCCACCCACTACTCAGGCAAAAGAAACTGCACCAAAATAAGCTATTTTATGTTTTTCCAAAAAAAAAATTGCACGACTCTGTCAGTTGGTGACGCTATAATAAGCTATTTTGCGTTTTGCCTAATTAGTTTCGAACCGTATCACCCAGGATAAAAGGATGAAACGTGTCATTTTTCAACGTCTGTCCACTTCGATTCGTCAAAAACTGATAAAGCTGCAAAGTGCATGGCCCCCGTAATCACTGCTTGCAGTTATATTTAATGATGGCATTTTATTGAATTAAAAATATGCTTTTCATGTAATGTATGAAACTTACGAATTATGGGAGGGAGGGTGACCATTAGCAACTATTTCTGTTCACAGTGGTGACCACTTTTCCAGCAGGGATGTCCACGTTTATACAGCCCGCATGACACAATACGGTGGACACGGAGTTTAACCCATTTTTGGATCGTTGCAGTTTCCACATGTCAGATGCGCCTCAATAACACAAACCTCCCCATAACGACGAAATCTAGTGTAGATGATTTCTCTTTCACATCTTTCCATACAAGTCACGGAAAAATGCTCGGTCAAGTGGTTAGGGAAGAACACGGCGTATTTTTCAACGACAGGGCTGCAGTCTGGGTGTCAGGTATTTGCACTGACTTTGCCACTAACAAAATATAAATCATACATTAAACCCTAACCAAAAGGACACGTTTTGAGTTTATTTTTAAATAAATGGAATACGTTTTTTTTTCTTAGCGATAACCAGTCCTTACACACAAATATTTTCACAAAATTCTGGCTCATTTTAGGCTCTTTTCATTGATCGGCAATCGACTGATTAAGACGAGCAGGCGCGTGCCTTTTAATCATTCATCTCTCGACAGCGCGGAACCCGGATCAGAAATGACTACTACAAAGCAGTTCCCATCTTCAGCTAGTGCCTTGAGCATGTTTAAACCAGGTACCTGAGAGACCTCTAGACAAGGTTGCTGCCATGTTTTCCTCCTCCTCCTCCTCGTCTCGTTTTGTTCCGGTGTTACGGCGGACGGACGCGCTGCTGTGGTGCTGACCCCTGCTGTACGGGAGCACGCACGCGGTTTCGCCTCACGTCACTATGAGGTTCTTCCAGTAACTCCCGTAACCACTAGATATAAAAGTAATACTACAGCTACTTAAACCTTAACCTTGATCTCACTCCCCAAAAGTCTATCATATGTAATATTAAAGCTTGTTTTACCTTATGACGAGTTAAATGTTATCAGAGTCAAAGAATTTGACCAATCTCAGGTATTTTACGTCGACTGTCAGGTCCAAGTCCAAGCACAACCACTCTAAGTCATATTCAACAGCATTCTCATTCAGGCAGGTGAATTTAACAGTTGGATAGAATTATAGACTTTATGGGAGAAACTGGAAGATCAGGGTGATATGTGACCCCGCCTGTGAAAACCCGGCTAAAATCGCCAAATCTAATTATGAAATACATAAATGTGTCATATATCACTTGAAATGGGAGAATGTAAGCTTTAATTTGGTATATGACACACAGTCAGGATAATTATGGTTTAAAGATGCATCAGTGTTGAAAATATGTGTGTTTTTACATTGAAATTTCTCAAAAACCTGTTTTTCTGAGCCTGTAATTTGCCAAATCTTTGACATGGCCTTACTTGGTCAGTATTAAAGATATCAAGGTGAAATTTTCAGAAAATGTTCTTTAAATTATGTAGAATTATTTTATGTATAAAACAGAGAGTTGCCAAAAAATGACTTTGGCTGGGTTATCATGGGCAGGGTCACATATTTGAGTCCAACGTTTGTAATAGATAACACAGCAATTTAGAGTGGATTTAACCTAATCGTTATATGCTTCTTAAATATCCTGTCTGTTACTATGAAGTATTTTTGGTATTTGTCTTTTTTCTGTATTAAGTGTTTAAGATTTTTTTTCCTTTACTATACATTTGACTCCTGGACAGAGGAAGGACTGCAAATGGATAAGACACACTGTGTTTGTGACGACAGAGATATGCAGGTGCATGTAGGCTGTTTTCTCACACCCCACACAAATCTCTTAATTCAGCCCAAGAAGGGAAAAAAAAATGAGCGACTGTATTTTGAGTGTACTGATTTTCTGTGTCAGTGCTGAAATTGCAGAATGTTGCATACAGGATTTCTTTATATAAACACACAGCAATAACTTTTAAAAAATATTTTAATTAAGACCTTTATATATCTAAACAGTAATTGAAAGCTGTGCAAAGCCTTTAACTTCAGCCCCTGCCCAGAGCAACTGTCAAGTGTGCTTCACGTAAAAATTAATTACAAGGAATAACACCAACTCACATAGCTCCATGTTCCTTTTGTACCACAGGCAAAAACAGTTGAAAAACACAATCTATGGACAAGACAGCGTAAAGTCAAGCGTAAACAACAGTACTGTATCTTAAATCAAAATTTAGTGCAATACTACATCTAAACAACAAAATACTAACAATAACAATTATTCCAGATCACTCACTCACTCACTCACTTCTGAGTGCTCATTTCTCCAGTTACACTTTTGCATTTGGATATTTTTGTCTCCAATTTTTCTATTTAGGAGGAATAAAATGACTACAGAAGTCTCCACCTTCACCATATCAGTGTTCTGATACAGCAAAGTACAGCAGAACAAATGAGAGATGACTTGATTAACACATTCAGAAATGAAATGTGCAGCTGAAAATGGAAAAAGCTTATTTTCAGTCAATTGCAAAATGCTTTTTCCTGTTTTGCCCATTTTCCCATGAGGTTTGTCCAGCATATGGGCATATTTTGTTGTCTTTGCATCACCAGCCTGCATAGACAGGCTCCGCATCACACGGGACTCCATACAAACGACTAGAGTTTCTGTCCTTCCGCAAGAGGGGGGCACGAGACAGAGACAGTTCACTGTCTGTATCTCGCCTTCTTCGCAAAACCAGGAGGATGACGAACAGAAGTGCAACTGATGAGAAAAAAACAGCAGTTACAGATAATGGGGAAAACGCTTCATACAATTGCGTGTGTGTATGGTTCCACCGGTATGACTGCGTAAGAAAAGTCACCCTTAGGGAAAGGCTAGTTGAATTGGTTTATTAAATAAAAGAAATAATTAAATATATGTACATCACTAAAAATACAATAAAATGGGTAGATATTTTCTTTAGTAAGGCATAGCTAAATATAAGCATGTTAGTTTGACTATTTAAAAGAATTTAATATTCTAAATGTGTGCTTAGTCATGTAGGTTTCAGCTGAACCAAATCAAGAGCCAAGTAGGTTAGTCTGGTCAGTTTTTGGCTATGTCCAGCAAAGCCAAAGTACCATAGTATAATACAGGATTGCACAGCAGAATTTCGGATTTACCCAGAACCCAGAAAGGAATTAACTAATAATTCCATATCTAAGCTCTAAAAATGCCAGTCACATGGACGGTGTGGTAGGATATAGCCCACCTAGTAGTGTTCCAGAAACAAAATTCATGAATAAAATGCATAAGATGTTTAGATTTTTAAATGTAAAAATGACTTGTGCATTTTCTTTGTAAGTCTCAAAGGAACTGATAAGATGGCATTTAATCCAGTAGCACAAGTCTAATATAATATATAGACAAAAGAACAGAATTTATAGTTTTGTGTACATGTGTGTGTGTTCCTACCTCCACCTCCAATGACAAGCAGAGCTATGGTTACAGGGGCAAGTTCACATGTCTCCCCAGCTTTTCTGAAGAAAGTTTCCATACAGTAACCAGGAGCAGTGCTGCCCTCGGGGCAAAAAGCATCATTTGGGCACTGAATTGGATTCACATCTGGACTCTGGGCATAAAAGACGACAAAGAACATATTTCATGCCTAGAGCGGTTGTTTGCTACATTTGTCCTATGTCTCACAACTTTAGTCACCTAGAAAGCACTTGAGTACTAATTGAAGAGCGGGTCATAATAATCCTGAAACTACAACATTTGGTAATGCCCTGACATGGTGTTTATGATGAAGTTTATCTTAAAGTCTGGGTGTAGGTTAAAATATAACAGCAGTCAATGGAATTCATTAGGTAAATCCAGCTACTACACTTAAACACACGAAAAAGACAGAGAGACAGAAGGAGACAAAAGAGAAAGATGGCCACTCACAGGACAGTAATGGTTTTCAGGGCAGATGTCACAGTCCTCCTGGCCCCAGAGGACCTGGTAGAAACCACTGCTGCAGATCTGACACATAATCTGATGAGAGGGTTTATGCATTCCTGTACAAAATACCCATGAAACACACGCTCAGTACTAGAGGTGTTGAAATTAATCACATAATCGATGCATCACGATACAGACATGGTCGATTCTGTATTGATGCAGCGGCACACCATAATCGATTATATCACGGCTTTTCAACCGGTGGTCCGCTGCCCCTGAGTGATCCGTGACATGCAATCCAGTTTCACTATTGAAATCACTTTTAAAAAAATATTTAATTTTATTTATTTTTTAATAGATTTCCAGATGATTTGAGCATATTTACAAATACTAAACGTAATGCAAATATCTAAAAAGTATTTTTTTTCCAATACTACGCCCCAAACAAACATACAGTGGACAGTCACAGACTATTGCTTTGACTGAGTGGAGGTCCCTGGGACAGAAACAGTTGAAAACCCCTGGATTATATCATAATGCCACTGCTTACTCTACTCAATACATCTTCTTTATAATCCACTTTTATCATTTTATTCATCACTAGTGTGTGGATTTAAAGCCTAAAGCACTAGGCTAAACACTAAATAGTCAAACCACCTTGTAGGAATTATTGGTTACCTGGGCGACAGGGGGTGCACTCTTTGGAACTGACTTGTAGAGCTTCAAAACCAGCCGGACAGATTTGACACTGAGCACAGCTGGAAGAACTGTGAGACAAATATTAAAACATGAGGCCATTTCATTCATTATCCCAGAGTATGAGGAATGTGACTCTGTTCCACATTTGGGAAAATTCTGAGAATGTTCTAAGTAGCAGGATTATAGGAAGTGCTGTTGTAATACTGCTGTCTGCTGGCTTGAAATATTTAACTACTTTAAATATTTACCTGTCTCACCAAAAAAAAAAGAGCATTAACATATCCATAGTGTCTCTGCTTTAAATAATGCGATAAACAAATCTAGATTAATGCAACACTTACTTGCAATAAGTGCCTTCTGGACATGGATCACAAGAAGTAGCATTCTGCCTGGATGTGTAAAAACCTACACACAAAAAAGCTGTATTGTTTATGCTGTATGTAGGGAGTCTACATTAATCAATATAACATGTTTGTTTTTAATATATTTCATATACTTTAAAGACTGGCTACCTGGTGCACAGGTGCTACAGGAGACGGAAGCAGAGTTATTTGTGAAGGAACCAGGAGGACAAGCCTGGCACACCGGACTACCTGTGAAGCTGAGGAGGACGAGACAAACAAGAAAAACTATGTGCTATCAATTATTGCTTGGTATGACATGCAAAACTACACAGGCACATTCTGAAAAAAGCTGAAACACGGAAACTGATAATAGGATGAAGAAGCTGCAATGGAAAAATCCTAAAGGCTGTTAATCGTGGTCTATTTTGGCCAAAATAGGGAACTACATTTTTTGACGCAGGGAAAAAAAAAAGGAAACAACGAGGGTTGCAGTTGGTCCGTTATCCAGAAATACAATAGCCCTGGTCTAACCAATGAGCTGAATTTTTTACCACATGAACAGTATGACTGTGACAATCACTTTCTAAGGAGCATTGCCCTGCTCCCTCGATGCTGCTCATTGGCTGCTCACTGCTCCTTCACGGCTGCGGTGTGTTTGCGCCTGCCCAGGGTTGTTCTCAGAAAAGGCTCCGGCCCCCCCGCGGCCCCAGTTGGGATTAAGCGGTTCGATTAATGAATGCTCCTTCACGGATGGGTCAAATGCAGAGGCCACATTTGGTTGCTGTGCACTGTGTGCTGTGCTGTGCTCACAATGACCAATAATCATTCACTCACTCAAAGGAACAAAAAATGGAAGAAGAAGAAGAAGAAGAAATAATAAGGAGAACAAGGCAACTGGATGGGTTCCCAGCCATCACAACCATTGAAGGCACATTGTAACAGCCGGGTATGCTGAATCCAAGGATTTTTCACCTCTAGGTTTCTTTACTGATCCGGCACACAACACGAAAAAACTTTGATGCTAAAACCCCTAGTGATGGGTAGCGATCACAGTCTTGAACATGAGCATGATCAGCGGTGACTTACTTGGTGTAGAAACCCGGGGAACAGGGCAGACATGACTGCTGGCCTGCTAAAGGCTGGTAGAAACCCTGTATACAAGACAGGCAGGCCCCAGAGAACATACACAGCCCTGGCTCTGGACAACATGAGCACAGCAATGTCTCTGGCAAAGAGAAAGAAGACATTCACCTTATGTGTTTAGAAACAATTTATTTGTCTTTGACTCTGGTTGACTCTGGGCTGTCAACACTGTCTTTATTGCACTGCATTGCTAACAATGTAACATTCTTATACTGTCAATAGTTGTTTTAAGGATTGGTACTAAAGATAAACACACAATATGAAGAAATGGATCAGCGTAAGAAAGGGATTTTGATCATCTGAAATCATTTCTTAATTAAAATATTCAAACTGCTGGACCACATTACTCACCATTATCATAGTAGAAGCCTGGAGCACAGGCCTCGCAAGTGGACGTGTTGAGGGCAGAGCAACCAGGTGCCGTGGTGCTAGGCATGATGGGAATGGTGGTGGTCACATTCTCACTGACTGTGGTGGTTGTCACAGCAGGAGCGAGGGTGGTCTGGGTCCTTACCACTCCTGAAAATATACACACACACTATGTGTAAAGCACATATGCCTCTTAATGGACTCTTAACTTAGTTAATTAGCAAATACAATGTACCAGAATATTACTTCATCTTTCTGTTTAACTTCATTCTGCTATTTATTCAGACCATAACATTTTGCTCAGGATGAGTGTTAGATTGAAGAACCTCTTCTATTCAGTCAAATCTGCTATAAATACACACCTAGTTGACACACAGCTCAAATATCGTAATATTTCCCGATGTATTAGCTCAAATGGAATTGGGGTTTTTTACCCGATTTGCAGACCATGGATGTATAATGGTGCGAAACCCACTACATGAGCCAACCAGCCACTAAATTTATGAATTCAGTCAGGGTATAGATATTTAAAAAACAATGTATGAAAAACACTGCATATATAGCATATAGCTACATTTGTAAATGAAAGATGAAGTGATTTGTGATCTGATAAAACCAGACCTCTCATGTTTGTTAAAATCTCAAATGCCACCAACAACTTTTTATCTGCCGTACAACAATGTGCATGTTTTCTTTCCTCCTAGACTGTACTTTAAATGACAAAAACTATTTTTTGAGTGTCAGCAGGGCCAGAAACAGAGTCCTTATTGTAAGATTAATCACATTAGGCATGTGGCTGGCTGCTCTCCTGAGTCAGACACAGAGAAACAGAACTGCCGATATGCTATAATACTGAGAGGCGGGTCATATGACTTCTTCAGGCTCTAAAGATGCTAAGACCAGCGAGGGAATCAGACAAAATCTCCCCATGTTTAAATTTCTAGATTTGAGTGTTATTTACATGTGCAATGTTGATTTGGATACTCATTTGAAATAAAAGGAAATAATCTGCACACCAGGACACACAAAAATCTATCGAATTTTTGCCAATTTGCCAGTGACATTTTTCACACACCTACTTACCTAATATGATTTTGAAACTTTAATGAACTGGGAAGGAACCTTGATTAAGGTTAAGTACACATCTCAAAATGCATCATTTCACAGTATTTAAACAAACCCTCTCTTTATAAAAAAAAAGAGAGCTAAGCTGTGAATGAATGTGGCTAAAAAATAAACAATTACACTATAAAAAGCAATGTAGCCTCTAAGAATCACACAGGGATGTAAACACCAATATTTTTCATATATTCCCCATTTTCCCCAAACATACTGGAAGGGTTAAACTGGTGTCACATTGACAAAAACATCAGCACATGACATCAACCTACAAAAGCCAGACACATTATAAAAGAAGCTATTAATGGAATAAAGGGCCTTACAGAAGCTTGAGTGTTGCTTAACTTTAGTCCTAAAGTCTGAAATACATTGCACTGGCACTTGACTTTTGATACAAAAAAAAAGAAAAGAAAAAGAGGAATTTCACCACCTTCACAAATTTATTTAAAAGGAACTTCCAAGAATAAGGCTGAGTACATTCTGTCTGATGATGCAAAGAATTCTGATGGAATGTCTCTTAATGAAATACGTCATCAAGCTAGGCTTATGGATATAAATTAGCTAAGAACATTAAACAAGTTCTTATTTAAAGTGTATTGTCCTTAATCATATAGGCTGTAAAATTCACCCAGCACCCACCATTTATAAATCCCCCCCTTTACAGACTTGCAAATGGGGTTAAACTTATGAAAACAATAGCACATACAATTAACCCAGAGAATAGTCTATAAATTGTTGCATGAATTTTGAGTGCCCTGAGTGCTCCTACATCGGCCGCCTGAAACACGAATAAAGGGGGGAATGCTGTAGCTTGCGTCAACTCTTTTTTATAGGAACCAACTTGATTAAGTCCGAGTGTATTGTCTAGAAATGCACCACCTCGCTGTTAAACAGAGGGGATAAAACACAGCCAAGTGCATTAAAACAAAAAGAGAAACTTAAATCTGACAACTGTCTACACTGTCGTGGACAAAAGGGCGGACAAAAACTGCAACAATGACAAAAATACTCACCTAAAAAACAAGCGACGACCACAGCTGCCCTCAAGAGTTCCATGATTGTGTAAATCCTTCAAGATTCACATTTGTTACACCCGTCTGCATTCATAACTACGCCACTGAAATTGCCTAAAAGACTAATAAAAATCGCGCTTTATTCGGGAATCTTCAACATTCTGTCGTTCGGGGTCTCATCGGCGTCATATGACAAATCATGTGATTTTTGTCTTCGTTTGAAAACCGAGGTAATTTAGAGGAGGCTAGTGTTTCCGTCTGGCAAAAAGTCGAAAACAGGCATAAACTCTACGCGATTTAGGGAAAATCTCAGATAAACAGAAACTTTTTAAACACGGGCTCAGCGCAAACCGGGAAAAACTCAGAGCAGGCGCTGAGTTCAACCCACGTCCAGACTCCACCCACACACCAGAAAGCCCCGCCCATCCCCTGACAACACAACTTCAAGCCACGCCCCCACCCAGCTCAGCGTCAAGCCACGCCCCCACCCAGCTCGCCGCCGCCACGCCCCCACCCAGCTCAGCGTCGCCGCCGCCCCCCACCCAGCTCCAGCGTCAAGCCACGCCCCCACCTGCTCAGCGTCGCCACGCCCCACCCAGCTCAGCGCTGCCACGCCCCCACCCGTTCAGCGTCAAGCCATCGCCCCCACCCAGCTCAGCGCTGCCACGCCCCACCAGCTCAGCGCCGCTTTCACGCCCTCACATGACCGCCTCATTCATAGAGTCAGTTTTTAGCAGAGGAATGCAGATCAACTCTCTCTTAAGAGAAAATATCCATTCCGTAGCCTCTCCTTCAGTCTGCTTGTTGGGCTTACCCAGGATGGTGTCACTACAGAGGTCAACACAATCCACGTGGGCTTTCACCGCTTATGCACGCTAAGAAGACTGTCTCAAGAACTGAAAAAATAAAAATAAGCTTAATATCAATCAATATAGAGATTATTTGTTGGACTATATTAGTCTTGACACAGTTTGCTGGCTACACAGACCAATCTCTCTGGGCTCTTTTGATTGGCTTCTATCACTAGTGCAGTGTGAGTGGGGGTCACGGGTTCTGTCCGGCTTTGGTCTTTTGTTGTAGGCGGGGGCCGGGGAGGGCTTGGGGAATCTGGGGTTACTCTGGGGGATTCCTGGGGTCAAAAAGCTGTGGTCGGAGTCCTAGCCTGATGGGGTGTGTTGGGGCTCTTGGGTGGTGCTTTGGGCCGGGTGCGGCGCTGTTGGGATATTCGTGCCGGCAGGCGGGTTTTCCCGTCTGGCGGCGGTACTGCCTGGGGAAGATCCGGCTGGGGGTCCTGGGGCACTTCTGCCTCCGGCTGGGGTTCAAGGACCTGGGGGTTGGTCCTGTGGGCGCAAGCGTCAGAGTGGGTTGGTGCTGCGCTTGGCCTGCCCTGGTAGCCTTCCGCATCAGGTGAATCCGGGGCCCTTGGCTGGCGGGATGTGGGCTTCGGTCCATCTGTGAGGGTGCATACTGCAGGGGGGTACCATAGAGGAGGTGACCTGGCCGGACCTGGGTGTCTATTGTCTTATGTAGTTTGGGGAGTTGACTGAATGTTGGGGAGGGTGCAGTATTTCTCTGCTGTGGGTTCTGTGGGCCTCCTCAAGATCTGTGGGGGTCGGTGGCGCCGCTGCCATGGGGTCTCTGCTCTGGCCCAGGCCTCTGCCCCGCCCCTGCAGTTTCTTGGACAACGGGGTGCCTAGTGGGGGTCAGCGGGGAGCTTGGCTCCACAGGGGGCACTTTGTTCTCTAATTCTCTTTTCCTCCCCATCCCTACTGCCCTCCCGCCTCCCATCACACCAACATACACACGGTGTTTTGAGATGCAGGTGCATTGGTGCTGACACAGGAGATTTTCTCCCTGTCTCCCCTCGCGGACCACCTGCATCTCAATCATACATCACACTTAGACACTCTCATTACTTTTACTGTCATGACACCTACACATAGGGGCTTGGGGTGGGCACTGAATGGCGCCCAGAGGGCGGCCCGTTACCCAGTCCTACCTTCTGGCGCCTAGCGTGCCCACTAATTTTAAGCTGCACGAGACATTGAGGGCTTGGGGAGGCCAAGCTGGACACGAGCTGGCGGAGGGTGGCTGGTGTCTTGCCTCCCTGTTTTAAAGCACTGTAGAACAACACACACACCAACACTACATCTGAGCGGCGGGTGGCACAGGGTCGTCTCACACCCTTGTTCCCTGTTCGCTGCCCAGGGCCGGGGGCTGCGAAGACGAGCTAGCCGTCCGGTCGGGGTCTGGGCTGGTGGTGATCGCCGCCGCTGCGGGACTGGGGTGCCTTGGGCCCCCACGCCCAGAGCCAGTGGGGTTCAGCCTCCAGGTCTGGCGCTGACAGCCTTTGGGGGTAGTGGTGTCCGGATCTAGGAGCTTAGAGTATATATGGGGAGTGTGAGTGTGGGTATCATGTCGATTTTTGTATGTCTACATGTGGGGCGACTGTATATTTGTTTGTGTGCATGAGGGAGGGAACGTTTGTTTGCGTTTAGGTGCGCCTGTTGGTCTTTGTCCATATGTCAGGTCAGGCCTAAGACTCCACCTCAGTCAACATCTCAGGCTTCCCTGCCCTGCCACCACACCCTGCCAGTGGAGGGTGCCCCTGGCCGCTGGTGCGTTGGCGGTTCCTCGCTCTGGGGCTGGTTGCTCGGGGGGGTGCTGGCCTGCTCTCGGCGGTCGCCTGGCGGGGCTTGGCCCTCCTGGCTCTGCTGGGCCCCGGCTGGGGGGGTGGGGGGCTCTTGGATCTTCGGGCCCAGGGACCGGACTGCCCTGGGGTGGGCAGCCGCCGGCGGAGCCTGCGGACCTGTCGCCGCGGCACCCTGGGGCGTCTGCGCTGCGGCTGCTGGATGACCACTCCGGACTCTCCTCTGCCTTTTTCTGGGAGGGTACCTCAGACTTCTCGGTGGTGTTTCTCCTGGGGGTCCCGGCCCTGGGGGCCTCCGGAGGTCTGGGTCCCGGGTCCCCTCCGTGTCTGCTCCATACCTTGCGGGTCGGGACTGAGGTTCCCCACACGCACTACTAAACATTTCTATGGAGGAACCTTATGAATTCAAGCACGCTCACACACACAGGTGTGGACACAAGCATCCACATTGGTGTAAAAACAGGTGCTCACAGATACACACTGTCTTGATGTCCCTTCAAAATATATTCTGTAATATTTATGTGCGCTGCTCAGTAACATTTAGTATTTAGTGCGATTCATGCAGATGTTGGTTGTTGCTGCAATTTCTCTGCTGTTGTGTCTCCTGTGTTCTATTTTTGTCAGCAGGTATGGAAGCAGAATATCCTTTTTTTTTTTTCTCCCTCTCTACACTTCTTTTCTTTCTCTTTCTTTTCCTTCTTCTCCCTTCCTTTTCTTCTTCTCTCCCCCTCTGTTGCCTCTCTTTTCAACCTTATTTATCCTGTTTAAGTATTTTAATTAATTGGAAAAATAAATAAATGAATAAAGTTGACCTCCAAAGAGGGGGGGTGGTGGCGGGATCAACAAAAAAAAAAAAAAAAGAGAAAAACATCCTCACACTGGGCTGTGGATATGAAGTTCATTATTTTAAACAGCATGTTACATAAAGCTAATAGCTAATTCAGCTGTGTAATGTGATTAAACATCAGGATTAAACTGGTGTCATGTCAATAAAACAACACATGACCTAGGGAAGATGGAAGACACATGACTAAACAATCCATTAATAGAATATAAAAGGCTTTACAGAAGTCTAACTTCACGTGCATAACATTTGTTCCACAGCCTGTAAAATAGTCTTCAGAAATCTGGGATGATTCTTTTTAAACACTCAAATCTAGTTTCAAACCCGTTTCAAAAACTTAGAAACATTTTAAATCAGTTTCATCTATTTAATAAATTATAGGGTAAGCAGGTGTGCTAAAGCAGGGAATTTATCAATCTGGGGTGCGTTTCCCAAAGGCACAGCTGCTAACTACGTTAGCAACCAATATAGTGTACATTAGCAACTATGCTTTTGGGAAACGCACCCCTGGTCTAAAACTTTCACCCTCCTGGACCCCGACCTTAGCAGCTTTTACAAAAGAGAAACACGCGATTTTCAACGATGTAAAACACCACTAGGCATGCTATTTTATCTAAAGTAATTAGCCAATTCCCGTTATAATGCAGGATCAACTAATCCAATTAAATAAACAAAATTAAATACACAAAAGAGGATGAAATGCATCACGACTCAAGATCTCTGTTCTGGAATCTCAATGAAACTGACCTGTTTGTAACTTAGCTCTGAAATGTTCTAATATTAAGAAATGTTAATGTAAAATAAAATGCAATTAACCGTTTCTACACAATGCAGTATGGAAATTCAAACATTATGAAAATATACGGAAATATGGCAAATATGTGGCAAACATTTGGTTAGGTTAGATGATTAAGTTCATTGTTCTTATTACCAAAATATAACTGGCAGAGGAGCAGTCAAGCTAAAGAATCAAAATTCTTGAACCATTAGGCTACGCCGTGCTGGAACCTGCTCAGTTCTAAGAGTAAAATGAACTTCATATTATCAGAACGCTCCAAAGCTGAAGTCATGATACTTGCCCGGTAATAATCTTATGAGACACTGTAAGATGTACCATGAATCAAAGTACCCAGGAGTCAAAGCTGCATCAATGCTAACGTATCTGTCTTGAGAAAAATATTTATATGAATGGGAGAGTATCTTTTTTGCTTGTATTGCCTTGTTTATTTTGATCGATCCCTTATTTTCACCAAAAATTCTTTATTTCATTTTGGGTGTATATAAAACAAAGTCAACCAGCTGCCTCATGGGAAAAACGACAGACACTGTAGAGATTTGTACTGAGAGCATGTAGATAACTGATAAACAGAAGGAAACTGATCATTCAACAAGACCAAACTTTTTACGCTATTCCTCTAAACATAATACCTTTGTACTTCTGCCACCAACGAAATAATCTAACTCATTTGTGACCATATGATTAGAAAGCTGAATTGTTTCTGCTTGCCTTTAATGGGTACATTTCTGTGTTGGTCTATTCATTTTTACATTTAGGTGACCTTTACAAATGAACAAGGATAAAATGATACCAAGAGCCTATCACTCTGTTAAAAAATCTGTAATACCTTAGCACATTCATTTAATTGGTCTATGGTGTTTATCCTACACCAGGAATCTATATACAGATGCAAACTTCAAACAAGCAAACAAAAAATAGACATCATATTGCTGGTACGTACTGAAGTACAGTTTAAGAATGGCTTAACTCTCAAGAAAACATTCAGAAAGCAATTTTACAAAATGGATCTTTACCAAGCTTTACCAATCATACATGATCTTTCGTTATTCACAAAGATAAATAAGAAAGGAAAAAACAAAGACACTTCCTTTTGAAGAAAAACATAATTTATTATCTCATGGCATGACATAAATACTCAGTTTCAGACTTTGAAAAGTTCTTTTATGTCTTATTGAAACGGCCATTATAAAACAAAAACAAGCTTTGAATAAATAGTGTGTACAATTCTGTCAGTGTGATTTTTCTTTATACAGAAATTCTGCACATTAATATTTCCGTAAATTTCTGCTCTCTGTAAAATAAAACTTCTGTAGAGTTCATTAGAGCTGACATTTGCTTAAAATACAAAATGAAACCGCAGTGATATTGAGGCCTGAGGATTGGCAGCAGGTAAAAGTCAAAACTCCTCACAAGACAGGCCCTAAAGCTGAATCTGCAAGACTGGCTCAGGCATGGAAAATGTCAGTCTCTGACTGAATCCTTGGCTTGCACCATCAGATTGGAATTAACCAGCATTCGGGGAATACCTGTAAGGAGCAACTTTTGCTTTGTGTGATCCCAAAGTACAAAAAAGTCCTGAAGAACAGCAAAGATATCCAGAGAGGAAGCAACACAATAGGAGAACTCAGTACAGAGCCATTCAAATCCCTCCCTGACCAGAATTTTAGTGTAATATCTTGTTCGGTTAAAAGTCTAAATTACATATATTTGTTCTAACTGTAAGTGTTGAACAAGTGTACGCTTTTTTACTTCAACAATTATCTCAACGTTCTCCATGGATTCCACTAGCAGATATGGCTGGTTGCACAGGTACTTAAAACGATCTGGTTATGACATGATACGTAGTTGTACAATACACGGGTAAAAGAGTAGAGAGGTACAGAATATTTAAAGCTTAGCATGAACAGACACTGATGTACTACGTACATCAAGTTCTGCTGTTAGAGGACCTCAAACATTGAGGATACCTGAAAATGCGTTTGACAAAAGGAGGACTGGTTTTAACATTAGCTATTACTTTCAAGCGTATTGTAGTGTTAGAATCCTACATTAGCTCTCCAGAAGAAGGAACAATAAGTATCAGTGCTAGGAAGGACATATCACTGAATTATTAGAAATGAAGAGAAGAAACATTAAAATATCCTGAGGAGCGTCTACACTTCTTTGACTGCCTGAAAAACGAGTTGAAATCAACAAAATCTCAGGTCTGGTTGTGATTGCAGCAGTCTTAATGCGGAGGTACAGACCATGAGGTAAAGTAGAAGGACTGGAAGCCAAGTGGTCCTTTCAAAAGGTTTCAAAATTAAGAAAAGTAATGCACTGGACATCCACAAGGGCGAGCCATGGAGCACGAGGCATGAGAGTCAACTCAACAGAGTGACTCAATCACTTCCTTCATTTAAATCCACATTAAACATCAGACTAGAAGTTTAACAAAAGGAGGCATGCACACAGCTCAGAGGAGGTTGCACCCGTTCAACTATTTGAGGCTGTTGTACACCAGGTTGTGTTACAGCATGTCAGTAACAGAATGACACGTTGCAGCTTGGTGTAGTTCACTATTGCTACTCGTTCAAATAAAACTTGTGTCAGTCTCTAGCAGTAAAAAGGTTTTGCTCTGATTTGACGTGGATAGATACTGAATAAACTAGATCAATTCAGTAGTTATCCAATCATTTGTAGTGTTTATCAGAATCAATTAGAAAGGACTGGAGAAATGACAGGAGGAACACGGGAGGGCTAAAGTGGCATGACTGCTATAGAGGAGGGCAAGTGTGTTTGGCTTAATAAGATTTAACATATTGAGTGGGAGGCTGGAGATCATAAGAGTTTAGCTTATAGCTAACTAATAGCTTATGAGTTTAATACGGCAACATGGGTAGATAGCTAAACAAAGGGTGGCACTGAAAACAGCTTGTTTTTTCCACTACTCCCAAGTAAACTTATTTTTGCAGACGTACTTTATTTAACAAAAAAATATTGTGCAGTGCTTGGATTATTGGGCATGTAGTTTTCTTATTAGTATCTTATTTTGCCAGCAGCTCTAAAGAAGAGTTTGTTAAACATTTTAAGCAACAATACATACCAATTATTTTACAAAAACCTTTAGCCAAACACATTGCGTGTAAACATATTTGTAGTAAGATTTGACCACAGGTCTGGAACTTGTAAAGCAACATCATATTACACTCATTTTCACAAAAGAAAGAAAATAAATTATCCAAATAAAACCTAATAGTGTCCTAGTTTGATCATTTCATCACCTATAAATTTCAGACGACCGATACATTTCAGGTAAATTTCATTATGTATTAAATCATGTATTAAATTTCATCTTGCTCTGTTTGTGCACTTTGCAAATTATATTTGGCAACACAACTATATAAGCATAAAAGTCGTATTGCAATTTACAACAAACCCAAACTCACACTGTGCAATTTCAGCTGACACTTTTGATGCTTTTCATATCAGTGAACTGTCAAGAAAGGTCCAAAGTAAGCTGGTTGTGAACGATGCTCCCCTGCTACAGTCGAGCTGTCCCATGTTTGTTAGGAGCATTAATTACCAGTCATGATGTGAAAGTCTACAGTCCAACTTTATTGAGCAAATTTATTTGACTGGTCATAACAACACAGCCCCAACTGGCAACTAATATCATATCAAGACACATGATGAGATGTGTTTGGAGGATGGAAATAGCCTAAAATTGTCCTTGGGGTGCATTTTGGAATATAAACTGTGTGCTCAGTGCCAATGTGCATTCAATATGTTGCTCCTCTACATGCAGAAAAAAGTCCTTATTTTATTTTAACCTCTCGACAAACAACTTGTCATAATCATGGCATGTGACTGGACAGTGGGAGCACCGCAACTGTGATCTGTTCAACGCGCCCAGTCCGAGCTCATGCTGGTTGAACAAATCAGTACAGCGAGTTGCCACTTTGCACAAATTTGCAAATATACTGCAAAGCTACTTTTAGACTGCACAGTGCGTTGCCTAAATCAGATTTGTTTTCCCACATCCGTTTTTGTCTAACCTGCTTAGAGGTGTATTCAGACAAGCTGACGCCTTTTGAACGACTGCTGTGCAGCATGTGAATATGATCCAGTTCAGAAATGATGAGATTTTATTACCTGTGCTTAGATTTCACGACTATCAAATTGGGGCAGGGGGCTGAAAAACCACACTGGACCGCTTCACTAGAAGTAACCTTGAAGCAGACGAGGGATGAGACTCTACTGTAAAAGGCCATTATTTCTCAGTTATCTGGGAGGAAATAAAAGTGTCCAAGTCTACAGTGTTACACATTCATTGCCATTAAGAGCACAAAAGAATATTCTCTTTCATCAGATAGATAAAATGACTTAGTGAAGTTCAGCATATATACATATATCTTTTTTTGGCCATTCCACATATCCCAGAAGCCTCAAATCTATATTACATAGAGCAGCATCATTTCTTAAATAAAAATGTTTCAACAATAAATAGAATTAAAAAAAAAGACTTCAGTGTGCTATAATGACCACATAGGCATGATCAATGGTGCAGATAGTGTTAGAATTATTGTCTTCATACTTGTCACAGTTGCTCATGTTTGTCTTGGTTTACATTCAGTAAGGATTTCTGAGCCCTATGAAGCGTTTGGTAGCGAGCAGCCAAGTCGCCATCACCAAGACTTCTGTCAGCAGGCTGTAGAAACATTTCCTATTTGTGCACTTTTCTAAAGACAAGTCAGTGAGATTCTCCAAACCAAACCTGGAATGCACCAAAACTCATCTGTGACCGTCAGCTCGCTCGATGCTCCTTCAAAGCAAATCCAAAAATAACAAGGGAAGCCCTATAACAAATACGTCGACTTCCATTCTCCAGAGCAAAGGAGGGAGATGTGCTTCATAAGATATTTTTTGAGACTGATTTTGTTCTCTGCTCGGTGTTACCTCTCTTATGCTGTAGTGTATTTACATGTATGAATGAATGTATGACTTACTGTTATAAATGTGCACGTCTGCGCATATGCGCAGCCTCGAAAAACATTGCAGCTCTCCCTAAATGCCTCAGCGCGGCAATGTGCTTACGTCTCTAAGTGGTTGCGCGGTGGTGCAGGGAGGAGGTTACTGTCAGACACCAGTCCTGTCACTGTAGAAAGGCGTGACGTGGAACATGTAGCAGTGAGTGCACACCCTTACAGGCTTCATCTGACCGTATCGCGGCAAAGGGGCCGAGTGCGAGGAGCACCGTGAGCAGAAGATCTGCAACAGAATAAAAAAAAACAAACAAAAAAAACACTTTACTATAATGTCTTCATCAGAAATGATTACCGTCTACATCTGGGAAGTACAAAGGTTTTTCAAGGAGAACCAGGTAATGCCAAAGTGATAATGCCAACAGTCCCTGATGACATTACTTTAAACTAGGGATGCATGATAATATCGGAATCATATCGAAACCTGCTGATAATTAAGTCATCGGCATCGGACCGATGCTTTCAGCTGTATGCTATGACGCATTTATTGTACGTTGGAAAGGTAGTGCTCATGTGAGGCATCTGGAAAAATAAACAGAAAAAAAGACGAGTGACGATGACGGTTACAGCGCTAAAAGCATCAGGAACACAGAGATTGTGAGTGAGAGCTGGTGTTGTTAAGGAAATTAAACAGTATCATGGTGTGATGTGCTTTTGGGCTTGTAGTGTGTTGCTCGTTCTGCTCATTGTCATATCAATATGTAGGAACTAGTGTCAATGTTGAACAATAAACCAGCTTTACCACAGTCAAACTTCCCATGAAGAACCTATTGTAGGGCCCTATAATTTATGCGATACGGAAAACGCAGACGGATTCACGGAATTCAACAAATAAAATGTAATCCGTTGTACAGCGCGGAATGTCGCATAATTGGCTGATAACGGTGTGTGGGCAAAGCAAAGCAATGGTTTCTAATCAATTTTGGCCGCTGCAGCCCCCTGTACGTGTAACCTGTTGAGGTCCGAAGTCTGGACATTCTGTCTTAAAATTCATACAGTTATTCTGCGGCAAAATTCAGAGCATGCAGTGGAACATTTGCGAGCAAAATCTTTTTTAACTAACTAACCTGCGTGCTTGCCTCACTTAGCGAGGGTGAGCTTGCACGTGGGCTGTGTCCCAAGCCGCGTACTGCCGCAGTTCACAGCATGGTCGGTAAGGTGCTCTTATCATACTTTTCTATGAGGTAGTATGCATCTCGGGGAACTAGCCAGGGTTGCAGCTTACCGGCTCTCTACGCACTAGGTAGTGCACATGGAGTGTCGCAGGCTCTCTATTTAACTTGGTACACTACATAGGCAGGAAGTGACTTTTTTCTTCAAATGTTGTGCACTACACTGGAAATGCTCTGTTCTTTCTCCACTTTCATGCTCTATTAACTTGGCGCTGTGTTAGAAATGTCAATGGAACTTAATATCTTGCGAGAAAAATATATGGTCTTTACAGCGCAACCCTGCCTGCACTCGCGCTCGACTTCCTCATTTATCGGCACTGGCAGATGTAAGCGTGAAAATATCAGATATCGGCATCGGCCAATAATTCCTACTTGAAACGAATTTAATTAAATAACACTGTATTTACATGCATTTTTTTATTCAATAAGTGTTTTACTACATTATATAGTAGATTTTTACATTATAGTCCTTAAACAAGGCTGTTAAAATACTGTCACTTCCACCCATTCTGGAAGCAGCAGCTTTCCTTTTTCCCCATTTGCTGTAGTCATGACAGTTGCATTTTTATAGCGTTATCTTTGTGACAAATTTCTGAGTGTGCAGTGCTAGAATTAAGAAAACTGCATTTACAATCAATCGGCTGCTTACTTCACGAAAACTATCGAGAGGGTTCGTGATTCACCGCTGCTTTTTAAAATGGTTCGACGGAGTAAACGAATAACGCTTCACATTTTTAGACTGAAGGCATGGGTTTCAAAATGATTTCAAATGAAGTTTCTTTTCCCTGCGCTGTACCTTCCCACAGCTCCTGCAGTGATGTTTCCTTCGGATGACGGTAAATGGAGCTTTGCAGGCGACGCAGGAGTTACAGGCCTCATCTGGAACCCACTCAGGAGGGTCTGAAGGGGAGGGAGAAAGGGCATGAGAGTGGAGTGATGCAGGGGTGTGGTGAATTAATGTTAAGCTCAAGCCAGGAAAAAGTAATAGCACATTAATAGCTCCTTAATGGTGGCACTGCAGCTGGAGAAAAAAGAGAATGCAAAAAGGAGGTTTTGCAGCTGGGATACTGACAAGAAATGCAACAGCCTGTATCTCCTCAATGAACTGAAATTTTTAAGCCAAGAATGATGTCTCTAGGACGAAAAACGTGGAAGGAGTCAACAGAAGTGGAAAGACGACGAAGAAGAAACAATAAAGCGAACAAGGTGATTGCTGACACCAAGACATCACATTAAGATGATAAAAACCTTCAAACTGTCCGTCCCGAGCCTTGGCTGCCAGCTCTGATGAGGAAATGGTCTCTTGGCAGAGAGCGCAGTCTTCTAATCCTGCACTTCCTCGACTCTGTCCTGCAAAACCAGAGTAATTTGATGTGCACAATCCTACAAGCTTTAGGTTGTTTTACACAAAACATTCCACTCACTTTTAATCTGTTTCTCAGTGTCCCCTTGCTCGGATTTGGTTGCCATGACCTCAAAGAGTGTCTTCAGAATGCTCCGCAAGTCACTTGCATAGTTAGTTTGCAACTGGTCTGCCACGCCTGGGGGTAAAAAATCCAACAACTGGTTAACTTTCCAGTCCCGAAACCCATGTATTCTTTAAAGGGAGAAAACAAACGGGGAAAAAACAAACGACAGAAAAAGAGACTGAAAAAGACGAGTGCGGATCATGACGGTTACAGCGCTAAAAGCATCAGGAACACAGAGATTGTGAGCGAAAGCTGGTGTTGTTAAGGAAATTAAACACTATAATGGCGTGATGTGCTTTTGGGCTTGTAGTTTGCTGCGTTGTAGGAGTGGACGGTATAAACGGTATGCAATATAAATTTGGCCAACGATAGAGATTTTGATCATACCGGCATACCGCTGAAATTTCTGCTCCTCGCCCAAGAAAATGACATTCTTTTTTATTTAATGGCAGAAATGATTAAAGATTCTTTATTTGCCACATGCTTAGTTCTACAGGCATAATGTGCTGAAATGAACACCTGGCTCCCTCGTGAGACTGTGCAAGTCACTGTAAATAAAAGTAGGAAATTTGAGAAAGTAAATAAATAAAGCTGAGAACTAAGTAACATGAATGTAAAATATTTACATTTATATATTACATTTGAATGAAAGTTAAATGATAAGGACATTGGGCCACTTTCACCTTGTGCAATTTCTTACGTTTTTTGGTCTAAAAAAAGTTAAGACATTTAAATAATATATTTTTACACAGCTGTAGAACTGAAGAAAACTCAATAAGCTAATGTTATACACAAACAAGGAAAGAACTGTTACTTTAAAGTAACAGTTATATTGAAATTTACACATCTAATCATATACCGCAATATTTACCGTCTATCGCCTAGGGCTCAAAATGTACCGCAATATGATTTTTTTGCCATATCGCACAGCCTTACTGCGTTGCTTGTTCTGCTCATTGTCATATCAATATGTATCGCTCATACTCAAACACAGAAAAACCTACAGTTTAACTGAACAAATCAGCTTCATAGATCAGCACAATGCCACCGATACCCGATCCAGCTATTTGAGTCGCCACTGGCCCGATATCCCATCCACTCATCGCATCGGTGCATCCCGAAAATCTTTACCCAAGTTGGTTTGCAAGGTAAACAATTATGTGGATATGAATGAACGTGGAAGCCTAATTTAAGTACAGGAGAAGCACAGACCTGATATGCAGACAAACAGCCGATGGATAAGGTCACTACTGCTATGGAAACGTGAGCGTATTTTGTTATGAGCAGCCAGTTTGGCTGCCTGCAGGGCCAGCTGGATCTCCTGCTGATCAAGGTCCTCCGACATATCCGAGCTGGTGGTCAGACTACTGACTGAGCTAAAGGACACACAAACACCCAAAAAAAAAAAAGTTTAAGAAGAAAAATACAGAAGGCACCAAATGTTACACACTTCAAAACTCAGTTCTACCATCACCACGACAAAAAATGAATATATGAACGCCCACACTTAGCGAACGCCCTTATTTTAGCGTTTACAATTGAAAACATCAAGACAGATACAGGCAGTAATAAACTACAACGGGGGCACTTCCAACGGTCCAAAAGCCGTAGCTGTTTACCTGGGTGTGTACGCACTGGACAGAGTGCAGGTGGTGACAGACACACTCTCACAGTCACTGCTGTTGCCTGAACTGAGAGGGGACTCCTGTAAACTGCTCCCCACCAATCAAGGAACACATACAGGAAGGAAAAATGAGAAAGAAAGGGAAAGTAACCAAAAATAACTGAATAAGGACTCAAGGTTTACGAGAAGGAAGCTGAAAGAACAAAGCAACCGTTCAAGAATAACACAGACTAGGGCTGCATGATATATTGTATATTCACTGCCATCACAGTAGTCACATCAAGCATATAATGCTACAACTTTTTAGCTGCTTGATATGAAAAGAAAACTCTCCTGCTTCTTGTTTTCCGTGACCAATAATTTACTCTGATGTATGGGTACCTGGATAAAGTACAAGAGTGGACGGTTCAGAATAGGGGCGCCTGATTCCGATTCCTGGGCTCATAATTTAATTCAAAATCGATTCATGATTAATGAACAATTCACAATTCCATGTATGTATGAATCTGTTTCCAGATTGCTGTTTGGGGTTACTTTTCCCATTTGACTGTGGCCGATCAACAAAACAATCACACTGAATCAAATGTAGTTTACTAAATGTAATGCTTACGCAGTGTTACCCCGGTTTAAAGCCTAAGGCTTTACATGAAAACAACATCAAGTACATTTTTCATACAACTTGCACAACACCATTTCAAAATCAGAAGTTTACTGCTAAGGACGTGATTACTACCTGATTACTAATTTACAGCTTGCCCTTTCCGTGATGGAGCGTTAATTTTGAAATTAAACACATTTTGTTTTAGAATAACTTGTTTATCAGTAGTAGCAGGATTGTTCGGTATTTAATACAATAAAATACCATAATGCCAATTTTTCAATATCATGCAACCCTAACTGAACCCAACATAAACACCAAACAAACTCAAAATTGGAAGAATAAAAATAAATCCATCCTGCTATAGCTGCCACTCTCATTCACTCACCTGGGACTCTTTTTATGGTCTTCTTTGGACTGTTTTTCTTTCGCTGCTGTTCCACTGGTCAGCCAGCAGGCTCCGTCTTTATGGGGTAGACCGTCTAACGATTCTCCATCTCCAAAGTCTCTGTTCTGGTTTGGTGCGGTGCTGGAACTGCTGCCAAGGCACTTCTCGCAACGCGGCGACTGCGACAGCTCCCCTTCCTCCCACGCCCCCACCTCCTCCCTGACCGCTTGAGGAACGGGCGGAAGTGGCAGCGGCAAATGGGCGTCTCCCTTCCCCACGCTGACCGCCGACTGGATGACCGAGGTGGTGATGGCGAGCTTGTGCTTGTCGAAGCCCAGAGCTGCGTCTCCCCTGGCCGCCTCGGCAATGGAAGGGTCGTCGTGGGTGTCGACGCAGCCGGCGGCGCAACAGACGCAAGAGTTGAGCAGGCAGTGTGTTGCCACAAGGGCGGGGCCCTGCACTACCGCAGCTACAGGACCCTCTGTGGAGCGAGGTAAGACCACGGCGACGTCAGACAGGCTTGGCGAACGCGGGTTAAAGATCACAGTTGCCGACAGCTTCATCCCGCCCGTCCGATGAGCGATGACCTCTGCCGTCTCCGCCTCTTCTTCTTCTTCGTGAGGTCCCTCCCAACCGTTTACTAGGGGCACCGTGTCTAAGACTCCCACGTTTTCGGAGGAGTGTTTTTGCTGGCTGCTCTGACTGACCGGTTGGTTCGCCTGAGATACCGTTAGCCAACCGTTGCATGCCGATTCAGAAGGGGAGGGCCTGGATTCCTTCGGGGGGGCGGTAGAAGCGGTTCGCTGTTCCAGGTGGAGATCTTTCGTGGTGGTGGTGGTGGTGGTGGCACCCTCTAGGTCATCCATAAAAAAGACCCGCTCGTCTTCCTCCTGGTAGGAAGCCGGAACGCGGTGAGGGGAGTTTTCCGTGCTGGAATTTGCACTGGACCCCCCACGACTTGGCCCTTGATACGGTCGTGGCCGGCGGGCCGGCGACTGCCTTTGGCTTGGTGGGGAAAGCAGCGTAGACATCTGGTCACCGACGCGGTGCACCATCATGTTGAGTTGCTCGATCTCCTCTTCGTCATACTGCATGGAGCAGGCCAGGACTGCGTCTTCATCTTCCTCGCTCTCACTCGGGACCTCCTGCTGCCCCTCGCTCTCCTCCCAAACTAGCTCGTCCTGACAGCGTGGTTTACACTGAGGGAGGTCTGCTGCGGCGTCTACTTCATTTTGCTCCACCGTGCTCTGTGACTCCTCCTCTTGGCTCTTTATGCTGCTGGTGGTGGTTGTGGTGGTGGTGATTGGCTCTGTGGTGGACGTGATCTCAGGTCCTGGGGGAAACTCGCCGTCCTGGGAGATGCACAGACTGCGTTCCAACGTCATCAGCTCCTCTTCCGTCAGAGTCTGCAGCAGGTCCCTACGACGACAGCACAAAAGCATTTCAAGTCTGTTTTGTTATAGCGTCAAAAACAAGTGGTCGACGCGTGAGCCGCAAAATGTTCCTAAAATCCCACACGCAGTCATTAGCTATGCAAGAACAGTATGACTTGCTGACGCTGGTCGCAAGAGTGTTTTTACTCTGCAAAGCCACAAAAGCTCTGATTATGAGGTCATGCATTTGCCAAAAAAATGACATCGAGCCATCTAAACATCAACTCTAAAACATCACAGCAGAGAAATCTGCATGCATTAGTTTTGATTAGAAATGTGAACACACCTTATTTTCTTCAGTAAAGTACGAAAAGGTCGGAAGAGTTCAGACATGTCTTCAGGTTTATTGTCCAGATTAAGAGGTCCATCAGGATATACCACCAGCCCACTAACAACACACAATAACAATTGTTTTATTACTAACAGGACTTTGCTTTCCTACAAAGTGGTGGCATAAAGTGAACTATACTGCAGCTGCTGGAACCCGAGAGCAATCCCTTACCATACTATGGCCAGCCGGGGAATTGTAAACATGAGAGCAGGTTCATAGTCGTCAATCATGTCTTGAGTGAGGTAGCCAAGCTTCAGGGCCCTTAAAATGCACATCATACAGTGAGTTAGCACTGAATCCAGAGTGAAAATTCTATGGTAATTCATTTCATATTTTTAAGAAAGAATATCAAGTCATTCTTTTATGCATTTTTGCATCAAGAAGAACAAATTTTCCAATGATCTACCAGGATGGAAAGTAAAATACGTTGCCCACTAAAACAAATGGACAAGGTACTGAAAGACTGGACAAGACAGTGATTAAGATTTGTACAAGCATCTAAGTAAAATATGGCCTGAAGTGCTCATATACCTGAAGGTCCTCCCTAGAGAATTTTATTAGTCATCTTTTCATTTTACTGAATTCTGCAGATTTACAGACCATAAAGGTGATTTGTAAAAAATCAAATATATATCTTAAAACATAATACATAAAAATTCATATGCATATTATAACATATAACATTACATATTACAAATCATAAATAATTACCTCTCTACAGTCTCACAGAATAGCACAATGACCTCCTGCTGAATGTAGTACTCTTTAGGAGACTTCACAGGCACCATGGCTGACACATAGCTTGCAGAAAAACACAAAAACCTTCAACAAACGACCATACATGACACATTGATTTTAGAAGTGCTAAAAGTGTAAAATTAGGTTTGTATGAGGGTTACCTGAGCTCAAACTCAGCAAAAAGGCTGTCGAATTGGCGCAGTGCTTCCCTCATGCGCTCTGTGTAGAAGTTGAGGTCTCGCAGCGCTTGGTCCCGAGTGATGTTGCGAACCTCCTCCAGACTGCGCGTCAGGTCTTTAGCCAGCGGCCGCATCGCCATGCTCTCAATCTCCCTGTTCATGATGATTGAGCCTGCTGCCAGGCACTGGAGACAATGACAATGCTGTAAATTACTGAGGCTGGGGAATATAACGTCAAATCAGCATCACAATTAATAGAACGTTTTACCTTGATTATGATTAATGAACAATGATTTTGTTTCGGCAGTTGACAGACAAGATCTGTACGTAAATCGGCTCGACTGTTAAAGCTGAGATGTTGTTTCCAATGAAAGAGCACGTCTTTGATTTTGAAATAAATGAAGGAAACACACACGGACGTTGTGGCAGACTGAATGCGGTGGAGTCACGTGGCGACACATGCAGTAGTGTGCTTTTAAGAGGACAGTACATGAGCATGCACTGGTGAAAGTATTAATAGAATTCTTAATTTAAAAAATAACCAAAATAACCATCATGGACAAGATTACAGGTCTGCAGATTTAGGTCTGCAACTAATGATTATTTTGTTAATCGATTAATCTGCCAGATGTTTTTTTTAGATTAATCAATTATTAATCGGATAAAAAGAGAAAAAAACATTCATTTCCAGCATTTTTTAATAAACCAAGCTGTCTTTTCTATTTTTCTACATTTATTTTCTATTTTTATTACTGTGTAGGATTATAAAATGAGGAAAATATTTTCTGATTAATTGAAAATGAAGAACTATTGAATTTGGCCATTTTTAGCCAATTTAGACTCATTTTGGCCTATAACTCATTTTTGACTCATTTCTGGGAGAGAATTACATTTTTGTGCAAGACGGCGTTCCACATAAGAGTCGTGTCACAATAACACAGTGGACACGCGTCAGAATAATCACTGAAAATATTAAGTGAATGTCTGTACTGTGAGTAGAACGCTGGTTGTTGTTATCAGCTAAAATGAGTTTTGTCTGTAATAAATGGGGAGATTTGACTGAACTGGACGCTTTAGTGAATGACTTCCCTGAGAGAGCCGTGAGCTATCAAACAGCACATGTTTACATCATGAAAAACGTCAGTCATGTGTTTCTGTGTAATTTCTACGCAGCCCTAGACATCAGAATTGCTTCCGTTGCTTTATGATGTTATTACAGAGCGGTTGACACATTTTAACGAACTTTACCACACTGGCAGTGGTGTAGAAAAACTCCATTAGACGTTCTGACAAAGAGGAAACCTTAAGAGCCCAAGCTCGTCGTGTCATACAAACATACCTCTGCCCCAAACCACAACTGTCCCGCAAGGTTGTCATGACGGATCTCCTCCGGGAATTTCACACAGAAGTCTCTGTTTGCTCTGTCTTCTGGGATACACTCATCCATGATCTGGTTTATGATATTCAGCACGTTGTCCTGCACAAAGATACGAGCGTAGGAAAATGTCAACATCCTCAAAGTGAAATCTTTTCGTATGCGTCTACTCGTGTCAGGTCACAGATAAAGGGCCTCTGTGATCATCCTGCTGTGTGACGGCGCTTTCAAAAGGATCAGGCGAGGGATTTTACCTGGCAGGAGCGGAACTGGTTTATCAGCAGAGTGCACCTCTGAGGGTCCTTCCTGCCATCCAGACTGTCCAGCTCGGAGGCAACCTGATTTAGCTCCTCGTCCGCATAATAGAACTGGGCCAGTAGCTGGGGGTCCGACCGCTGCGTCACAATAAAGGAACAACAGAAGTCTTAATGCACTTAGAGAGGAACAGAAACAATCCAATAAAGATGTATTCCTGTTGGTCTGGAAAAGAGGGCCTCAATCACCAGCTGTTCTTAAGAGAAAGTTTGTTCTTAAAACCTATTTACAGCATTTTCAGCAATATTTTCTTAGTTGAGATCTTTCGCAAATGTAATTGCAGTGCATGTCTGTGCAAAACATTAGTGTATCTGGTTTTCTAAAATTCTGAAGTTGTATGATATCATACTGTTTAAACAGAAACATTCATCTTTATAAAAATGAACCTGCGAAGCATTTATTAAGAACAAATTTAAGAAATTACTTATGAGTTATTGGTGAATGAGGCCCAGTGATCTGTCATCTCATAATAATTAACATTTTAGATTTGTGCATTTATGAAGGGCAATGGACACAAAGCAGAACAATATGAAATGATGCCACTACTGGAATCAGAAAGAGCACTGACTGAGCAGCAGACCTTTGGCTCCCTTCAGCTGCATTCCACACTTCACACTCCACAGGGAACATTTTCCCGGCTGTGCATCATGGATTTGGGAAAGAGGCGTTCCATAGAGGATCCCTACAGTGATTTGCACATCACTGTGCCAGCTTCCAACCACTCAGCCCTAAATACCATGTTGTGTATGGCTATGAATCATGCTTGCTACTATTATGGTTTTCCTACCCATCTATCATTTTCATGATTCATGCCAGTGAACTTGGCTAAATAAAAAGAATTATAGGAATTTTTCCTAATTCCGTTTTTGCCATTTCTGGGATTGTATACAATATCTCACATTCCAGCTAAAATCGGAGAAAACAACTATTTTGGGCCTTAGTAATTTTCCACAACCAAGCCTGATGTTTAAACATGTGGGACTTTATACATGTCTAATCTCCGCATGTGTGATAAACTGGGCTTGATTACAGCACGTGCCTGGCACATGGACTGGTGCAGAAGGTAAGCCGATTTATTTCATTACCCAACAAGACCACCAGCTCATTCTGCCAATACACACTCAAAGAGAATTAAAGAATAATCACAATTCTCTAATTAATGCATCCTCTGGAACATCTCATTAATTAATTCATTTCTGAATTCACATAAAATGATCTCATGGTCACACTGCCGTGGCGCAAAGGCGCAAGCTCCAGATTGCTTTGTGTAATTAAACACATTTTAGTCAAGTAAGAGCTCTGAAACAGGTGTGGCTGATTTGTTAGCTGGCGTGTCACAGAAGAAGTGTTTGTAGTTTTTTTTTGTTGGTGGTGAACTCTAACACACGCCACATTTTCCACTACTCCTTAAAAAACTTGGACTATTGAACCTTTGCAAGCCTGAAGTTTGTTTCCTTTATCCTGACATAAAAGTCTCACTGCCAGTAAGACAACTGTACATGGTTCACCACAGAAGTACAGAGAAGGAAAGATAACGCATATTGCTGAGATGTACAGATAGCATCAAACGATTATGTATCACAAGGCTTCAAAGCTTAAACAAATAGCCTGCCTTGCTGACTTAAACTGACGTAGGGTGTGATCTTTAGGTGTAGCGTTGCTGCTCTTCCAACTTATATTCTTGCTAATAGTCTTTAATTTGTCATAAAAAATATAGAGCTTTCAACAAGTAACTGATGTTGTGTTTGGTTAATTAATCACTTTGGATTGGGTGTCTGTGTTGTTCTCCTAAATATCCAACATTAATTATACAAGCTGGCACATATGCCTACTATATAGTCATTAATTAACCAAACACAACAGCAGTTCCAGATGATTCTCTCAGTGAACGGTCTAAAATTGATTAATACATTAAAATTACAAAGAAAATAAAGACAATGTGCTGATTTGCTACTACTTACTAATGCTATCTGTTAGTTTAAATCATAATTGTGTTTTGTCTGCTGAACTAAAGCCCAGTGGAGGGTAAGAGAGAGAGAGGGAGAGAGAGAAGCCTGTTTCTCCAAGTTTGGGCAGCATAAGCACATTTGCTTTGCTTTCATTAAATGTTACTCATTCCGAGGAGGCTGAACGCTGAAACGGGTCAGTTCTTGTTAAGGACAGTGATGAATTTCAGGACTGATGATTAAGTGCATGTGTAATCAGGATGCAGTGATGCAACTTGACATCTCACTACAAAGAAATCCATAGAGCCGTGGAAATATGAAACTTCAGATATTGCTTGGCCTGACCGTAACTGCTTGGAGCTGACCGTCTGGGGCATAAACCATCCCGTAAAGCACAGCTGGGGCAGGCTGCTAAGCGCTAGTCTGTACCTGTCTAGCTAAGGTTAGATGATTTTCTGACAGGGTTTTCACAAGCCCCACATAATATAATAGCCAAAATTAAACAAAACCTGAATGATGTTAGATCTGTCAGGTTCATTAATAACGAGGAAATAAGAGATCTGGAACGAGCTCAAACATTAAGTTCTTAACGTTGTACAAACCAACCGAGCAGCAAAACAGCGGCTTTCGCAAGTCCCAACAGCGAGCTAAGTCACCGTTGTAATTTCACGACAGACCTTTTTTTGTGAATTGTCAGTGGATGCCTCTTACCTTTGGCTTATATAGCCACTTTCGGAATCGATTCATCGTCGACTGCCGTCACCTCGCCAGCTTACCGGACCTTTGTCACCTCCGATACCCGGGATGGTGACGCCGAGAAGCGGGGAAGCTACCTGGAGAAGCAGGCGCTTAGCTAACCTATCCAGGGTTGGTGGCTAACCAGCTATGCTAAACAGACAATAGCTACCTAGCCTCAAACGATTTCAGTTGACTTAAAAAAAAAAAAAGTAACCATTCATAAACCTAATCTCCGTTATTCTACGCTGGGTGTCCTGTAGCTACGGCTTCGGCCCTTACAATCCCTCGTCCTGACGCCGTTCTTCGAAAAATATTCCCTTCTCATGACTGAGCTAAGAACGGAACGAGAGACAAACGGGTCCCTGTCCCCTACCTAGTGCACTACATGGGGCCTGTAAAAGTGATTTTTCAAGCCCCATGTGTAGCACACTATACCACGAATAAAAGGCATTCGACTGAAGGGAAAGGCCTTTCTCATAAGCATGCAGTGCACTTTAAAGGGCGTAAAAAGACATGTTGTGCAGACTTGTGTAGCGCACTACATGGGGAGTAGGGATTCATTTTGAGCGCAACACAGGTATGTCACTAACTGGCGTATGAGTGGATCTGGACTGCGGAAGTACAATAAGGACACGTCCCAAATCACATACTTTCTATTATAACAAGGGTGCCAGAAAGAGTTCTAGGTGTTTTCTTCGACCACTTTGTCTGGAACGTAGATTCGGAATAGAGCAAAAGGAACAACAAAGACAGTTTTTTCAGAGATTACCCGTTATGATCATGTAGCACTGTTGCAAATTAGTAACACTACAGTACAGACAATATAAATCAAATCAAGCGTAAGCACCTGAAGAGCTGATAATAAGCTTGGTTTCATCTCAAAGTTTTACTGATTGCTTTGGACATAAAGGAACCTTATTAAAGGGACAGTTTGGGGGAGTTGGGGGGTAAGTGGCTGGTTCAGCAACCACCACTGTCTCTTCTTTTACACATGCGTCCCTGTCTGTACTACATACTTTTTAGGGCAAGGTGGGGCAAGGTTGTAATTAGCAATTGCAACGGTGAGACTGTATGGTTTTCTTTGGTGATGTAGACAAGGTGACTAAAAAAGAATCTAAAGTCACAATGTTAACACATTAAGTAACAATGGAGAGATTTAAAAACGTAATTCCAAACTTTTTAGATGATGTCACATTTGTGTTATTGAGACGCGGAGTGTCCCTACTGATTGATCAGTTTTAACGTTTGCCAAGTTTCTTCATTCTTGATTGCAAATTCAGAAAGTGACGTCACAGGCTGGCATCTTACCAAGAGTTTAGAGAAAATATAATTAAAAATAAGAATAACATATTACAGCACATAGGCTAACTCAATAATAGTGAAACTTTTTCAGTGAAGGTAAGCCTTAAGATTTTTTGATGGCTAGTATAGACATCAACAACTCTTTAATATTTGGAGATTACATTTATAAATATAAAATAAAATATTTTTAATTATTTAAGATTGAGGGTAGGGCGCTTTTCCCTTGTCATGATTTGACAGATTCAGGAGGATTTTAAAATTCGTTAAAGACAGACCTTTTTCTTGATCTCCAACGTCTTATTGTTGAAATAAATAATATTAATTATTATTCTCTGCCCAATTCGATTCCATGTCAGACTCTTTACCTTTACCATACAAAAGGAAATATAGTGGTATATTTCTCGATTCATATGATCCAAAGGAATCGAAACCATCTCTCCATGAAGATAACAGTTTTCATTAAGCATGAGGTCCCCCATCAGTGTCGTTCGATCTGGCCATCCTACACACCTACATGAGAAATGGGGAGGTGAACGGGAAATAGCTTTTATTAGATAGGTAGTACATTAAATGGGGTGTGAAAAGAAGGATTTTTCTCATTTCTGTAGTGCACCATAAAGGGATTAAGGGATGGAGACAGCGGAAACACACTGAGAACAAACCCCCAGTGACACACTGTCGAATAAAATAGTATGTTAAACTATAGGTCTAGATCTATTTTGACTAACTGTTGAGTATACTAGTACGGGGTTTAGGGCATATCTCACATGTATAGTGCATCGCCAGAGTACCTGCTTCATCGCTTTTTTGTTCTACTCTTTTATTGTCGTGGGTTTATAGTGATTATAAGTAACAATGTATAACAGTTATCTTAAACCATGACAAAGAGAACTAAATAAGCGGAAGTGACGAGGTTGGATTCCACCTCACCGTTGCTTGACAACAGCAAAACATTTTCAGACTTGGCATAAAGAGACCATTGCAAAGAATACAACTCGGTTTGACTTTCTAACAGTGTAAATAAATGAACTATTGTTTCACAAGGAAAGTGTACAGGTAAGAGAATATCTGTAGCCACTGACCAAATATTTACTAATACGCAATTAAATAATCTCATTTGTAACTAGGATGAACTACGAGAGACTCGTTGGAGAGGTCATCGAGCTGCTGGACAAGTATGATCCAGAAAAGCACAGTGTAGACAGTTTTACAGAAGATGCTGCCAGGACACTTGTGGTATTCTTTTTTTTTTTTAAATAAAATCTACGTTTATTCCAACTTGTACATGCTACAAAATATTGCTTATCTTGAGAAAACCTTATTGGTGTTATCATCTGTACAACTCTTGTAGATCTTAAAATACTCAGACCAAAACGTTTTAAAAAGTCGTACCTCCAGCACTGGATAAGAGACCAAAGTTAACTTAAATTTATTCTGTTCCGTAGGAGTATCCATTTGCTGCCCAGAACTTTGTTATCGACACTGTTTATGGATGTCTTGAGTTTCACAAGCTTTTGGATGTTGTGGTCAATGCATTTTATGCTGTAAATGGAAGATGCTTACTCAAAACAGACCGAAACCAGTTTATTGGTAAGTTTTTGTTTTGTATGCTCTGTTTTAATTGTGTTTAATCATAACTAGTGTAATTTAATGCAAGTTCTAGGTTTTAACGTGGCTCATAACAGGTCTCACATTAGGCATCCATTTTGCTAATTATTATTTTCTTATATTTGTTTTCTCAGTGGTCTGTTACCTAGCCATGTTCCATCTTGAGGGTCTGGGTCTAGAGAATTTTACTGCAGTAGTAAAGTCTCTGGACAGCTCAAAAATGTACAAAGTAAGGCAATGTAGCCCTTTAATCGAGTACCTATCATGCAGACACAGGGCACTACTTTGTAGTTGCTTACCATATTGTGACTCCCTGCTTGTTTCTCCTTTCAGTTCTTGAAATTCTTTTTCAATGTCACCAACCTCACTACTCTGATCCATGGGGAGTGGAGTCAGATCTATGATGCTGAGTATGTAGAGCACAAGTGGTTAGCCCCATTACTAAGGTAATTAAAAATCTATTATGTACAATAATCAACACTATTAATAAAATAGAAACTTTGAAAGTCTTTACATTTGTTATTTTATCTTTTTACTGCTAATAACAGTTTTCCTCTCTACTTCACATTAGATGGCAAATTGAGATTGAAGGTCTTCTTGATCACCAAGCCAAGAAATTGGCTAAAGGCACTAAACAGAAAAAATCAGCTAAAATTTACACAAAAACCAAGGAGTTTGATCTGTCGAAGCCCAGACCTCGTTCACTACTTGCACCTGAGCTCATTCCACAGATGGATAAAAACAGGCCAGTTAGTATCATACAAAAAATGGAACTAAATATTTAAAAAGTAATATCCCTCAGAGGGGTCCGACTTGTTTAAGTCACATTGCCTTCTCTCTCAGGTGCCTGCAAGCATGTACAGACCTCCAAAGGAGTTACAAATCCTGGAGGAGATTAAACGTAAGAATTATCTAAAAGCACAGGTGAGAATTGATTGAACAGGAGCTATTGTATTGTCACATGGTTAGAAATACTGCTTTTTCCATGTTTATATTGTCTTTCCTTTGCTTATGCATAGCAAGTCTTATACGATGCAGAAACTCATCAGTTCCAGTGTGCAAAGAAACCAGAGAAAATTGTGGTAAGAGCACAGTTACTGCTTTTAAGAAAAGTAGTTATTTTGTTTGTTGATGGCTTGGTGCATGAAAGTCAATGGTTCAAGTAGCTTCTTAACTGCATCTTCTCACTTTCTTATACAGTAGATATTATATTTTAATACTGTTCAAATGGTTTTGTGATTTTACACAAAGTGTTTTTGCACTCAGGTATCTGACAGCCCCCTTACAGATATAGAAGAGCAGCAAGTTTCAGAAGACATCAAGGGCTTTTTAATGGATTTTGAGAAAGCACAGGTCAAATTTATTTGGAAGAAGACAAATACTGTCAGTCAACTTTCCCTTTCATACAATTTTGCGTTACTTCGGTAGTTTATTACTTCTGTTTCTTTCTCCCACTTATAGCTAACCTCGGACAAAGCCATTACTCAGCAGGTCTTGCATGTCACACCAGAGAAAACTAAGGTAGAATGTACACATTTGAATTATACAGTAGATATAATTTGATTCTTTGCATGAAGAACAAAGTGCAAGTTTCAAGGAGCTTCATGACATTATCCATCAACTAGTCCAAATTCTCTCTGAAATGAATCTCTATTTCTGGTTGAATTATGTCTAATGTCCAGCAAAATGTTAATTAACCATGACAGAAAAAAACTCTGTTGGCCAGTTTTAAAAACTGATGTATTTTATCCAAAATTGTATAGAAGGAACCCATGCCGTTGAAGTTGAACAAAGCAGCTGCCTTGCGTGAACAAGCGCTGTATGATCGCCTGATGGAGGAAGAACTAAAAAGGTTGTCAAACTCTTAATATCAGTTACAAATCTGCAACATGAAGTTCTACATTGACCAGTTCAGAATGATTCCAGCTACAACTGAACTACAAATGCTTTTACAGGCTGGATAAATTGGCGCAAGGAGGAGGTGAGGCTTCTGCTTTTCTACAGTGGCGGAGGGAAATGAATGAGAAAGAGCTTCAGGTGAATTTGGAGCACAGAAAGCTTGAGGACAAGCTCAGACAACTGGAGGTGCTTCAAGCACGTCAGCATGTTCTCGAGTTCAACCAGCACAAAGCCCAGCTCATGAAAGAGGAGGTAAATCTTAGTTCGTGAGCTAATATTTCAGCATTATTCAACAAAAGCAATGCCAGCAGGCCAGTTCTTTGAAATATTGTATGTAATATAAAAGGGTTAATGGTTATCTCTATATAGTGTGATTTATTGTGACCAGAATTTAACTTTTCATATGACAACACTTAAGCCAGCCTTTATGTCTGACTCAGACTGCAGAATTGATGCGCAGATACGCACAGAAGCGCCTGAAGGATGAGAAAGAGATGAAGGAGCTGGTGCAGCAAGTTGCTGAATACCACAAGAATTCCAAAGCTGCTAAACTCAAGCTGCAAAAACTCAAACAGCAAATTGGTAAATCTTTTTGAAAGTATGTGAAATATCTAGGCTGAAGTCCAGGCCGTAGGTGTTGGTTACTGTCTGCATGTCCATCTGTTGCAGTTAAGGAGGTGTCTAAAGAGAGCAGGGATCTCCTTCAGCAAGCACTGGATGAAGCTCAGGCCGAAATGACCCGGAGGTTTGAGCTCATCTGTCGCATTCGAGCTGTTGAGTCTGTGCCTCGCGTCAGAGCCAAGTTTGTGGACGACACAGAGGTACTTACCAACTTAAGCACGAGGCTATAGTCTTGCTCTAAAACAGAGCCTTTCAATCTGTAATCTTACCTCTATGGAGTTAATCAGACACTCTTATCTAGACTTATATTTCTTTACAGGAAGGTCAACTTCAAGTAATTTAGGATTAAGGTCCTTGAGTTTTTAAAGAATGTAACCAAATATAAGTAGTTGTTTTATATAGCGTGTAAGTCGTTTATGTATGAATGAGTTTAGACTACAGTAGGGTCCAAACATTAAGCTAGAAGGACCTTTGCCATTACATACTACTTTTAATACTACTACTATCTTTTAATACAAAAACAGTTTCTGACAGCTCCAAGAATAAAGCATTAGATGTTTGCAAAAACAATACTGCAATTGTAGTAGTCAGTTAAGAGGGCCTGACTGGACAATAAAATAGGGTTGCACGATTCAGAAAATCTCATGTTTCAGTTCAATTCTGATTCTTGGGCTCACAATTTGATTCAAAATCGATTCACGATTCACAGTTCAATACACAGATTGCTATTTGATTCGAGTAAGATTTATTATTTTCCATCAGTTTACTCAGTCCAGGAAATGCAGCCCTGAGATAGTGGTAAAATGTCTTAATAGAAAAATAAAACTTTTACAAATATAAACTGAGAAATTCATAAAAAACTTGCATTGTAATTATACAATGCTATGTAATTATACAAAAAATATATAATAAATATATAATAAATTCAATAAGTAAAATATAACCTGCGTCTTATCGAGCGTTTGTAAAAGCTGAAATGTGCCCAAACATTTGCCTTCACAGAAAATGGGCTGAATCAGTGTTTTCTTCACATTTTCCATTGCTTGCACATAGTCCCTATATCATGCATCCTGACTGCATTTCCTCCATGCTCACGGAAAGGAGGTGTATCTGGGCAGATTTCCACATTGCAGCGTCTATAGGATTGGCGAGCTGAACTCGTGTCGGGGGGAAAAAGTAAACTAGTGCCATTACATTAGTTAAAAAATATAAATTAATTTTTTGTAATACATGAATCAATTTTGAATCGACAGAGAAAGAATTACTATTTGATGTTTTTTGCACACCCCTACAATAAAAGTTTAGAAACCTCTGTTGTAGAAACTCCAGCCGTCGGAGTGATAATGGAAAGATTCTAACCAGGCATCCACCAGCATCCTGATGGCTATTAGCATGTTTCAGACTGGAGGTCATGATCTGCTGAGTGAGATGTCTTTGGCGGAGCTGCGGGAGCGTCTAGCCAGGCTACAGGAAGAGCAGCGTCGTGAGCAGGAGGAAAAACGCAGCAGAATCCAGGAGGAGAGGCAGCACAAGGAGCAACAGTTCCAGGAGCAGTTGGAGACAATCGCTCTAAGAAGGGCTGCTGCAAAAAACGACCGTTTACAAAAGTAACCAAGCTCTTTAAACAACTCTCAACAATTTTTTTACAACATTATAGTTCAGCAACACTGACCACCTCAAATGTTTTTGAAATAGGAAGAAAGAGAAGAAACAATTGCAAGAAAAAGTCAAAGATGCTGTCAAAACAGATGAGAAGTTGCTGGCCTTGCAGAAGAAGCTGGAGGATATGCAGAGTGAAATTGCCAAAGCAAAGTTTAACAAAGAAATAGCTGATAAAGCCAAAAGTTCTATCAGCAGAAAGGTACTGATTATGCAGTTTGCGGTACTATAATTTGACAGATACCAGGAAAGCAGTACTATTTTTTTAGAGTTTAATGTGTGATGTGTATTATTATTAGTTAAATTTATATACGTTTTTTTTCCACCCAAGGTTCAGCAGCCACCCCTTGATGAGCAGTACTGGTTACAACTGGAACAGACTTTAGAGAATCATGTTGAGAAAAAGGGAATGAAAGTGGGACCAAATCCAACAAATCCTAAATGAGTCGTCACCACTCTGACCCCCTGCAGTTCTGCTTTACCACAGAGTTCAGTTCCAGCACCATTCTGACACACTGATTATGAAGTAGATTTGTTTGATGAATCAGGTGTGAAATCACAGTTGCTACTCCACTCTTCACAAGAGGAAGAATTCTGAGACACATTCAAGTTTACAGCATTTATCAGACACTCTGATCCAGAGCAACTTAGAGGTATACTTACACGGCCCTCCAGAAGTTTGCAAACGCGCCTGGCAAAGTGGGGTGTTGGACGATATCAGCATATCCTCATCATTTTTTGGTGCAAATACATTGAAGTAACTTGACATTATCTTTGGATACCAGCAATAATCATTTTTATTTTGATTACATAATAATGGCAATATATTCATGTCAGAGTCAGACATGCCCCTCTGCCAGCTGTGATGTCTGGTTACTGGTTTAAACTCGGCCCAGGTTTTTAAAAGATTTTTGGGTCAGCACACCTTAATAGCTCCAACAATTGATTGGTTCATTGACCGCTTGGATGTCCAGATTATGCAGAGCTGTAATAGCCTGCTAATGGTGGATATTTTGATGAATCCAAAATGTAAGTGTTTTCTATGTATAAACTGTTTAATAAACTGTTTATGTAATAAAATATGTTTTGGTCATTTGTGTTGTCCCTTATTAGTGCAACATTATCACAAATTAAAAAAGATTCATGGCAATACTGTCCAAAACCCCACTCTGCCAGGGGCGTTTCCACACTTTTGGAGGGCAGTGTACATGACTTTCTACACCAGGTGGTCCTGGGGTGCTGGATTTCTCTCAAGGATTAGATGAAATAAAGAAATTCCAATAAAATGATTTGCTGTTCTTGTATATCATCCTGATCATGAAGTTTTCACAATGCAAAACATTGGTGAATGTTTTATACAGGAGTTTATTCTGGAACAAAAAGACATATGACCTGCAAATAATACAAACATGCATGATAGAAATTACATCAATTTGTGAATAAATGGACCCATTATTGCAGCAGTGAAATGAATGCATTACTGCATATTGCCCATCACATATTGTCACAAGAATTTTGGAACTTAGATGTTCAGTCAAATCACAGTTGAAACAAGGCCACTGTATCTAGCAATAACCCACACCAAGAACCAATAAGTAAAACTTAATAAAAGCAAAAGTAAAAGTTTTTTAAGCAGAATGTACACTTACACCAGACTCATGTTCCAGTCAGGAAAGCAGTCGTATAGTTAATAAGATTAGCCTGGTACACATTAAAATCTTCTACAATACTAAAACTAAAGTTGATTTTTCTATTAAATGCACCTTATACAGTATGTGTCGGCTTGAATATTTTTTCTGTCGTGCAAAATGCAATCCAGTACCCCCCACAAAGTTTCAAAAGTGTTTATGCTAACTACTTCGACTCTTTCATGACATCTACTTTTTTTCTACGTTTCCAAGTCACTAAAACGTCGATATACACCCAAATTTCCCTTATGAGCATCTACACACAGAGTTCCGGTTGAGGTTGTGTATAGACATGAAGATGCAGTCACACCACGTAATGTGCAAGCTTTCTGACAAAATGTGCCATGGTAATTATTAAAAGTGCTCAAGTTTAGTGTTTTAATGTAGATATGTTTAAAATGTGAGAATTTTCAGTTTTTTTCACATGTTCACATTTTTGTTGGGTTTAAAGACATGCCTCATATTAGCTGCCAAAGTATTACAATGTTATTGAAGACCACAGAGATACAAATGTTAACCAATGTATAGAGGCTTTGGTTAATACAGCTGTGATATTGGAATGTTAAAGTGTTAAAGGCTAATATTGTTGATTTACGCATTTGCTAAGATACACATCAGCTATCACATCCTCACCAAGCTTTGGGGTTGATTTTCTCTCTAAAAGATTTCCTTAGTTTGCCTCTGGGAGCAGGGATAGGGGGCAGAGGGGCTTGTGTACTCGTAACTTCGGGTTCTTCATCAATATCAATCTCCACATCACCTTTTTGGGGGTTGTACGTGTTCAGAGGGGGTTCAAGCTGGGCCAAAGGTGGGTTTTTGCGGGAGGATGTGTGGCTCTTCTGTAACTGCTGGATGATGGAAGAGAACTTGGCATCCAGCGAAGGCCGACCTGATCGAGACTTCGCTGGCTTACAGGAGTTTTCTTTCTCCTGATAAGATGCGGCCAGGACGGGCTGGACATACGGTAATTTATCAGGGGGGGGCGGAGGGGCTCTCCTCTTCTTGCTGCTGTATAAGACAGGGCTGGAGGTGGAATGGGTGCTCTCTTTACCTGGTGACAGCACATTTTTCTGCACTACCATTGGCTGGGAGCCCTCGAAGAGCGCGGCCCAATGAGGAGGTTCTCTTTCCTCTTCCTGACCAATGAGAAAACGGCCATCGGTTTCCTCGATCTTGTCGTGAATTATATCTGTCAAACTTTCGAATTTTCCTGGCGAGCCAATGCCTGCAGAGCAGTAAAAAGAGCTTTAATCCAAAACCAAGTGCTTTAGTGAAAAATTATGCATACAAAGGCTTTCGACTTGGTGTTGGACAGTTACTTACTCAGGTCATTATAAACTGAGTCAGCCTGCTTAGTAAGGAAAAGTGGGGGCTTACGGGGTGACAAGACCTCAATCTCCATCAGCCTGTCACAGGCGTGCTGCCATTGACCTACAGCAAAAAAAATCTTTACTCTTTCCACAACCTTCAATGCACAAAACCATCCTCCTCTTTATGGTAAAGAGAGAAGAGCTGGCTGTTAAGACATACCGCATTAGAGTGATAAAACATTTTTAAAAGTCGCACCTTGAACCTCCATTTCTGACAGACCTGTGAACTATTTTCCTTAAAGATCCAGTAAGGTCAAAATAATAACGGCTCTAAGTTCCTCATATCAAAGAAACAGTGGTCAGTAATAACCTCGTCAATTTTGAGCAAATATGAACATTGCTACACAGGTAAAATTAAGTCTTAAAGTGGTGAAAATACAGGCGGTACTTTCTATGGTCGGATGCTGTAGGTGTGTCGGCTCAAAGCGCTGAAGCACCGCACACTACTACAGAGCCCCTACCCATCAAAGCAGTAGATCTGAACAGGGCTATGCTAAACATAATCTCTACACGTAATCTGGCTGCGTTTTAGTCTCACCCTACTTAGACCTACCGTGAAAAGCTGTTAAACTGCAAAACTCCACAACGTCGTAAAACTGAATTCAGGGATTTCCACATCTTTTCAAACGCTTTTCTGACACATTTCACACGTTACCAAACCAAGGGCGCTTTTCATCTTACTGGGTCTTTAACACATACAGAAATTCCAATGTCATCTAGCGAGAAATTGGTAGAGTGATGATAATCTAGAAACTTTGCATTTGTCCTAGATGTGCCTTAAAAAGGGGGACAATTTCCCCCAGTAAAGTGGAGCGCCTCAGTTATCTCCAGTTTATTTGTCTTACTCACTCTGGTCATAGAGGTGTTGCCAAAGGGCATTCAGCCAGTCCTGCAGATGCTCAGGTGTCTCAGCTGTGAAGACCTGGCTAGCGGGGTCTCCTATCCCTGGATTAATCAGGCTCAGTCTAGCCCCACTCTTCTGCTGGCCCTCCAGCACGCGGATGCGGGTACCCTAGACACACACGGTTGTTTTCCTATGTTAACCTTTTTTTTAAAAACCTTTTCTAGAAGGATGAGAGCTGGTTTATTAAAATAATTCCCAAACTCTAAGCATAACACACTCACAGTAATAAGTATACATAAATGAACTCAATGACCATGATTCACCAATATTTTCACGTTTTCTTTAATTACCTAAAACCTAATTAGCTAATATTTTGCACAGTCATGCAATACAAATTGTGTGAATTGTTCTTCACCATTTGTAGATTTAGTTCTTAGATAATCTCTATGAAATCTCCAACAGATAAGCACTGGTGAATGTCAGAATCTTCATGAATACTATGCAAGTGGGTTTTAAGAACAAATATCAAGTTAAGGAAGCTTGGTGTACGAGGCACAGCGTTCTTTACCGGCTGTTCTGTACCTTGTTTATGGGAATAATGATGGCAGGCTCCACCTTAGCTTCGATCTCCTCTGGGGTGAAGTAGCAAGAGAGCAGCCCAGTCTTCAGCACACAGAACAGCCTGCAGCAGCGTTGCAAACCTTCGATTTGTTGCTTAAAACACACACGCAGCAAAGTAAAATCAAATCAGCCTTAATACTTTTTGCTGCCAATACCTCAAACAGCAAGTCTGACAATTCATACATGTGTGTTACAGCACTGCTGTTAAATTTTATACAAAATAATACACTAACAACTTACACAAGGTTGTGCAAAAGGTGTGTTTTTACCTGTTGGCTGAGGTAGCCACTCATCATATCTTGTGTCATGCAGTCAGGCTGTGCAACCAGTTGACAGCACAGGTTACCATACAGGGGAAGCCATGACGATCCCTCTACTAGGAAAATAGAAAAGAATGGCACCTAAACGATCTCACTGTGAATAACTTTCCAGTGATGCCAATTTGTTACGGCATAATCTCACTCCCCCTAGTTATACTACCGCTCTTCCCACACCACAACTGGGGGAGGAGTGCAGTGGTTACACCAGGAGCATTTGTAGCACTGATGCTTCAAATGAAATTTCCAGGCTGTTGGTTTTCAATACCAAATAAAGAAAATAACTTAAAAACAGCATTAAAATAAAAAACTGTGGTTTTCTAAGAAACAATATATGTAGCTTACTTAACATCTTAAAAGGTTTTATGTCAGTTTGCATTTATGACATTCAGCTCTTATCCAGAAAAACCTCCGTTACCTAATTCCTAACCACTAGACCCACCACCCCGACTTGACACACATGTAATCCCATGTAGTCAATGTCAATTTTGTAATCTTAAGAGAGAGAGAGAGAGAGATACACAATTTATAAAAGGACCACTTACCACTCTTTAAAACTATAAGCGAGTGAGACTGAAATGAACCTTCTGCTTGCTCCAAATCCAGAGTTGTGTATGCCAAAAGAGAGTATTGTGCCCCACTGCAAAAGTATGAAGAAAAACAACAATATGAAAACAGTACGTTTCTAAAGAAACAGACACTTTTAAATAAAAGCAATGCTTACGGTGGAATTGGGTTAGACTGGAGAAAAGAATCTGGATCTCCTCTGTCCAGAAGGGGGCAGAGTTTCTTTCCAGACGCTTTTCCAAAGGAGGAACGCAGCTTTCTGGCCAGTTTCTTTGGTGTGTTGACCAACGTTCCCTCTTCTTCTATTGCACAGCTATAGAGTTCAACCGTCAGCTCAAAGTCCGGCTTAGCCTCAGAGCTGCGACATAAAGGCATTGGGATATAAATGGGGTTTTGCTACCTCCTTGAATCAATAGAAATGTTCTCAAAAATGAAAAAAATACTTACAAGATTGTTACACCCTCAAAGCAAATGTCAGTCACTGATGGATCCACAATCACCATTTCAGTTTCAAATATTTCATAACCAAGCTTGATTAGACAGAAGACTGCCACCCGCTGAAAGTCTGCAGAGAGATTACGGTACTCAGTGTTTTAAATGCTCAAGGGCACATACCTGATATTTTTTTATCACTATAATACAGTATGTATTATGCATTCAATTCTTGAGAGAAATAACAGGCACAAATTTTAGCAAAAGTTTGGCCTTGTTGAAATCTTGTAAAATACGACAGTGCAAGCAAGCCAACCTGTGTTTCAAAACAATACAGCAATTAGTGCATTGTGCCAAGAACATTTACCCATGGCAAAAAGGTTCCCAAATGGATCTCTTTGTTTAAAATAGCAGTGTGCCTTTACTACGTGCAAATATTGACAGACAAAAAAAAACCGACTCACTCCCTCTGTTGCTGAAATGCTCATAATCTTTCCAAAATAGTGGGATTCGCAGACCTGTGTGAGGAAAACAAATCAAATAGAGAAATGCTCCAAGGGCATACATTAATCTTAATAGGGACTTTTCTCTTCGAGACTACTCACCAGATATGGCTACCTTCCCCTTACACGGCAACCGACTCTGAGAATCTAAAGACCTGTTCAACAAAACTGGAATTAGAAGAATTTTGCAACATTTGTCCACTAGTATATCTACCAGCACAGCATGCCTAACCTCCTTCTGACACTTTCAGACATGTCTTGTTGTTCTTTTCTCATCTGGGTCTCAGTTATGTAGGCCTTGATGCGAGCGTTGCAGGTTAAAAGGCTCTTTGCAGCATCAAGGATCTGTTCTCTCTTGGTGCTGGCAATCAGAAGCTTGTATGCGCCTGCTCTCATCTGCATCTCAAAATCCATCTTCCCCTGTATATTACAGTCCTGAGAAAAACATATCAGACATAGACAGGCATTTGACCAGCTCTCTTATGTTGTCTTCAGATCAGGCTGGACGATAGGATGGCAGGACGGTATGGCATGGAGAATGTGTTTCTTGATGAAAGGGATATTAGGACACAACCTTTCTGAACCAAGTCCAGATATACAGGAGTGGCACAAGACAACATGGGACGATTTCTACATACAAATAAGTTTCCATTTCAGGGCCTGAGGCCATACAACAGATTTAACTAGGAATGCACCAATCCAGTACCAGTGATATTGGTTTAATACGGATACTGAGAAGATCGGATTTAGGTAAGAATGCTAATCTATTTAAGTATTTAATTATTCTACTTGTGTTTCTTTGCACTAACATTTACATTGGAATGTAATGCTCACATTTATGTATAACTAAAATGGCCTAATAGGGAATCTTATGGAGTTAGTAGAGAGTTTTTAGGAAAGGCTTAACATCGTGACAGTAAAATCTGGATAGGTACATCCCTGGTTTCAAGAATACAGTGAAATCAACGAGACTGCTATGAGAAGGGGTTGTTCGTGCAGGAGGGTGGAGTGGGGAAAGTGGGAAACGAACAAAGGCACTAAACAATAGAGCTCTCTAGACAGTTCAACTTGGACACACAGACTACAGTCTCGACTACCTGTAGTTTCTTAGAAATCTGTCGTATGTACAACAAATGCATATCCTCTGTTATCTGTTGAGGGTCATTCATGCTTGTACATCGTTTCATGTGTCTCGCTCCTGTCTGAAGGAACATCGAAGGAAAGCTCGGTAGTTACTGCTCAGCGGAACGGAACGCAACTTTCCCTGTTATCATAAATAATCACATCCGAGCCCTTTACTGGTTCTGCATGTCACAGTATATTCAATGACATTTAAATTCTTACTTGCATCACTCATAACGGAAATTAATCATATAAATATATTATTTAGGACCGAATGACATTTGTAAATAATTTATCAAACGTTTCAATTACTTTAAAAGACGAAGGCGTTAATCCATGTAATTAGCGTTCATCGAGTAAACACTGGCATAAACTTACTTCGTCTTGAAAAAACAAAACACTTTCTCTGATTTTCTTCCTTTTAACCTCCATGGCAAAAGATGAAGACGACGAAACAGTGGACCTTGCGGTAACATGTCGTCTAAAAATTCGTACGTCCCGCGGCACGTCCATATTGGCTTCTTCCCGAGACGATCCCCCTCCAGCCCAACAAACCGACCAACTTCAACAACAAGGTCGCGTTCCAAACTGCGTACTACCGTACTATATAGTGTGTCAACGTAATACTCGCTCTATAGAGCCGAGTCATTTTAACCCCCTATCTAGTATGGTATTATGCAAATTGGAACATAACCGCGGACTCATCCAATCACCCGTCTTCAAACGTCGCCGTTGCCTAAACAACCACTGGAACGTACCACTTTTAAATTTTATAGGGGAGATGTGTAGATTCGCAATAACATATCTATTGTTGAAATGCCAAAACATTACAAATAGTTAATGATATAACATAATAATAACTTAAATAATATACTCTTGATAAGTTTTAGTTAAATTATGTCAAAATAGGTGTATCGATTATTTACTTTCTTTAAACTCTCCCGTCTGAGTATAAATGGATTAAACCGAATGTGTGTCGCACTCTGCATCCTAATGAATTTTCAGTCATTCTTATAAAATCACTGTAATTGGGCTGTGGTTGACTGTTATAACTGTATGTAGTATCGTTTTCAACCGTTCATCATTTTTCGCCGCGAATATGTTTTTGGCATTGATGTCACCGTTTGTGCAGCAGACTGCATGTGTTCATCCCGTATAAAGCTTACAGTCGCCGTGTCTTGACAGGACGCGCGCGCTCCCGTTAAAACCCGAGGAGACTCGTCAGCTGGCCGCCGCCGCCGCCGCCGCCGCACATACCGGAATGATGTTTTGAAAGCAGGTGCAGATTAAATCGCATTTATTTCCAGCACGGGACTGGACGTCTTCAGCACAGAACCTGCTTTACCGAGGTACGACGGCAGGTTGGGATAAGGGGGCGTTCTAACAGCTGCCTGTGTCTTCACATGATTGTGGCTGTTGCGCGACTTGATGCCTGCTCGCTTAAGAGCAGACAGTAACAAGTGCACGCCTTAAGATCGAGTCATGGCTGCTTCAGTAATGGACTGCTCTCGTTTTATGAAGCAAGGCGACCAACCAAACCTTAGATGTATCTAAAGATGGAGTGCATGATGATGGCTTGCACATATGCATATTGGTGGTTAGAGGTCAGAAGCTTGTGCACAAGAAGCACCCAGTTGCGTTAACTCAGTCTGAGCTGCATGTCTGGAACGGCTTGTCTTTTTGTACTAGTTAAAATTAATCAAATGAAGCACTTCTAGAACCTGTATTAATAGAATAATACATCTTGTCACTAACATGAATTTTAACTGTAACTATGCAGGTAATAGTTACAGACATTGGAGTCTCACAAGCCTTAGTTCTAACAATAATTAAGGTCTAATGATAAAACTTGGGAAAAAAGTGATTTAAAAAAAAGTCTGTGAATGCGTGTATTAGACAATAGTTCAGGCATCACCCACTTATTTAAGTGTGACTAGTGGAATGCTTTTTTAATTAAATGGTAGGTACGATGCAGATTTTGCACACGTTTTTAACAGCTTTTGATGATCAAACTTTGTGAAAGAGAATGATTTGAAAATTCTTGAATGAGGGCATACATTACGAAAGAGTACAGGATTTACTAATATTGTACAGTGTGACTGAGAATGCTGCACATGATTTTGAGACCTTTTAACAGTGTCCATTCTGCTCTCAGGTTGTCTTTGCCATGCAGCAGAAGTTGTGCACACGCAACACTATGTTATTCTTGGAGAACGGACAGGCTTGCGGTGCTGGGGTGCCCCTTTTGCTCCCGTTCCGTTGTCCTCGGTGTGGAGAACATGAGCGTTTTCACAGCCTGGCAGCACTGAGAGCCCACCTAGAGTACAGCCACACATACCAGCCCAAGCACGACCTCAGCCTCCCGGCCAGCAGGGGATATTCCCTACCCGAATGCATGGAAGACTGCAAAAAGGTCACCGCGGAGACCCAGACAACAAAAGATGCAGGCACCGACACCCACTCGACTGGAAGAGGGGAGCACAAACGCAGGTTCGCCTCTGATCCCCCTCCATCAGAACCGCCTGATAATGCTGCTCTAGAGCACTCTCCAACCCCGAAGGAGAATGCAACATGTGGGGAGGAACTCCTCTCAGCCCCGGTAGCCTCGGTGGGCCAGAGGTTGGAAGGCATGATGAGGACGGCTAACAGCAGCATGGAGAGGCGTCTGCTCCGCCTCAGTTCGGAACTGGCCCAGACTGACACGGCTCTGCTCTGCGAGCGCGCACACTCCCACCACCTGGCCCAGGAGCGACAGGAAGTTCTGGAACGTGAGAGAACCCTTAGTAGGCAGGTGGACGCCGCTGTTATGGTCATCGCCACACTGCGGCAACAGCTCAGCATGTCCGAGCACGAACTGGAGCGCAGGGAACAGTGAGTAGCAACAGACCCAAAGACTAAACACTTGTGTCTACATTTACTCACTGAAATGAGCTCATATAACAAGATCCCATGCTTATTTTTTAGGGAAGTGATCGCCATTCAGAAATTCCTGGAAGCAGCAGCCCAGCATGAGATGTGTGGGAAAGTCCGCTTGCGGCGGTTTATAGAGGGCCTTCTACGCCGCATCGCCCTGGCTGAAAGACTGCTGGAGTATTATCAGAGCACTCCTCATGAGCACTACTGCACTGCTCACAGCGTATGGCCCTGATTTTACTGTTAGAATACAGTACAGTATCTAGGATCTAGGGCTGGTGTTGGTGGTGTAGTGGTAGGGTACTTGGTTACGGACCAAGAAGTTGTGGCTCTAAGTCTGGATCTTTCCTGTGTCCAGCACTATCACCAGTGGGTCCCTGGACAAGACCCTTAACCTCAAGTTGCTTCAAAAACAAAATGTGGAATTACTGAACAGCACTATACAAACTTTATAGTATTAATGTTTGTGCAAAGCATTGACTTATTGGGTTTTCTTCAGATCTACACATAATATTATGCTATTAAATGTCTTGACTTTCTTAAGAACAAATTTAAGAAAAAACGTTACAAAGAAAAAAATGGTGAATGTAAATAGCAAAGGTAAGTGAGGACCAAGAGAGGAGTCTTCTAAAATGCCATACAAGTAAATTGCCCTCAGAACGCAGTGTTGTCTATGGGGAGAAATCTTTTGGATTTCTTACTGTAAAATTTCTAAGGACTGGTTATTGTTTTGCATGCCCAGGTGCCTCCTTCAGCGGAGATTGGTTCCCAAAGAATAACCAGAAGCAGGTACTGGGTGGATTTTCTCATTCCTCTTTGACCTGTTCTGCAGTTTGACTTGATGCACTACGCTACTTGGAGCTTTAATATTATGTTGGATGTTTGCCCTTCTTACTTGTTGCTTATTAATTAGAACCACATAAAGCCAGTAGATAAATATAGTGTATTGCTGTCGTTTAAGAAGAACGTCATCTCAGCAGTTTGTGAGGTAGTTTGTTGGGGTGTAACGATACATCCTTCTACACTGATACATCAGTTCGGTGATCAGCAAGCCTATAGCAAAAATGAAAACATTGAATAGACGTCAAACATATTGTGATGTGACTTTATGTTGAAGTCAATGTCTAGTTATTAGGTTAAATCAAGATATGATATTGTCTCATCTCTGCCTCCTGAATTTAACTGATTGGAAATGTACTGTATCAGACTTTGTGAACTGGGCAGACATGGAATCATTGTGTATTGAAATAATATTGTATTGTGATGAAACCTGTGAGTTACACACCCTGTAGTTTGGTGACAGTACCTCCATTGACTGTTATGTACTGTATATGAGAGGAACTGTGCAAGTTTACGATATTTATGGCAAATGCCATAAATGCTATAAGCAGTCTAATGCAATTAACCTGTTGTATTTTCTCCTAGATCTACAGGAGGGCATCTGGTCCACGACGAGCAGCAGCCGCACGGGCACGCTTCTGGGTGGGGAGGACCACGCGCCTCAGCCGAGAAACTGGGCCACCAGGACTGGCTCCAATGCAGGAGGTCAGATGGTTATGAGGTTTAGGGAATCGAGCCGAGCCTTGCACTGAATGTACTTTGTAAGTGTAAAAATATTATATTTCAAGCTAAATTGTACTTTACTGTAATGTATAGACGACATAGTTTGAAGGCAAAACAACATTCCTGTCAGGAAAGATGACCGTGATCTGTCTCCCTAGGAGATGATGTAGGAAAGCAGATAGTTTTGCTCAAACCCTTTTCCTTATCAGCTTAGAACAGCGTTCAAGTCTGGCCCCTTACAGGCTTCAGTTGTGCCCAAACTACGGCATGTTTGTGTTCTAATAGTCAGTAAACTCACAGTGTGCAGTGACATTACAGTCCCATACGTAGAGTGCTGTGGAAGTGAGAGAACATCGCTGACTTTATGGACACACAGTGAAACTGCCATTTACACACAGCTACCTAGTTTAGTGGTTTATATTCGTATGAAATGCAAACTGATGCTAATATGAACAGATTCAGTGCTTCTTGTCTACCCAGATTCTGCAGTATGAATGTAATTAAAAGTATTCTGCCAATATTTACATTCTGTTATGCATATCCATACAAGTCCAAGGATCTGTTGTATTTTGAGCTTGCATTTAATTTGTGTTTGTGTTTGCTGGTAGACGACACATTTTAAACCTAGTTTTACTATACTGTAAGTGCTAATATTCAGTGTACTCGTTGTTAGTTGGTCTCTGTTACTTATTTTGGTCTCCTTTTAAAGGTGCTTTTGCACACTGTGAATGAGACTATCACTAAGAATTGATTTTAGTGGTCCCATTGTTTCAGGATGTGTAGATGCATCCTAAGCAATGTAGTCAGTTTTCTGTGAATTCTGCACACTCTCCTCACAGTAGCCAGCCTTATGAAAAATTCCACTTGAAGAGGAAACAATATGTAGGATTGGCAATATTAGATCAGCTTGCTTTTCATTATTGATTAAAAGTTGATTTTAGCTTTGTATATATTCAGTGACGTCTGAGTGGAAGTCCTGTTTCTGAGCAGTAGTTGACAGTTGAATAGCTTAAAAGAAAATGAAACCTTAGATGAGTGCAGCTAGAGCAATAGCACATATTGTCTTAAGCTTCAGTTTAGCAGATCTATGTAGCAATTAGCATGTGGTAGCTTACAAGTTCCGTTTGAGGTTTGCCACTTTTAAAAGGAAGTTGGTTTCTGTGTTTGGCAGTTTTAAATTGTCACAATTATAATATTTAATTGTGAATCTGGTGTGAACAGGGAAACGCTGCCCAGTGACGTCCCAAAGTGACGTCCGTTTCTGGTTTCTTAATCATGAACCTTTGTGAACATAACCTTCTGTTAATTAATGACCAGAATGTTGACTTAAGGCAAATGTGGGTTGCAGTATGGGATTTAATGGTGTTGGAGACCAAGAACAGCTTTAGAACGGGGAGTTACTGAGGGATCCGGGACGTTCCAGCATGATCATGATTTATAACATGTAGCTATTTATATTTCTGTCTCTTTCCTCAAACACCAGCATGCACTTCATCTTAGACATGTGCTGTACTGTGCTGTGTTATGGTTTTGAGAAAAAAATACATTTGATTGAGTTTTCAGTACGTGATGCAGGTGACACCAGTGATAGAAAGAAACAATAGCATTCTCAGTACACTGAGTCACTGAAAACAATGATTACGCATGATCACAAGAAACAATTGGGAAAGAGCAGAATTTATGGTTTTGAGGTATTAAATACATTAAAACATATGACACAGGTAAATGTCAGAAAAACATTTTATTAGACTTTAATGAGACACTGATAGAATGATAATTATGATCACTGAGAACATACAAATTGGCCATAGCTGAATAACTGATTAATGCTTGTTGCACATTACTTGACTTTATAGAATGACTAAATAGTGGCCTTTTACAGTGTTTTGCAGAGACAAAACTGATGAATGTTCATCAGTCTAGGTTTATAAAGGAAACCTTAATGATGGTGGTAGATGAATGATTTAATAGACTAATTTTAAATTTAGCATTGAAAGGGGGAGGAAAACTCATCATGTTGAGTGGAACACGTTATTGTGTAATATTGTGAACACTGACACAAAACAGTGCTGAAAATTAGAACATAAAACTCAGCATGGATTCTCCTGATATTATATGTTAATAAAAAGCATAGTGGTTGGATGATGTAGGTATGTGATGTCCCACGTTGTGATTTCATTCGCCACTATCATCTTGGCTCTATACTGACACTGTGATTAGAGTCTGGGTTTTTTTTGTGACTTCTTCATGTTTTGTCACACTGTGAACATGGGCTCTCGTCTGTTATGAGCCTACACGCAAAAAGAAGCCTGCAGTAGGACTGGCAGAGCATGAGGTCCACATGTTGTGTATTGTGAGTAAGCATGCCGTAATTGTTCTGTAACTAGTGCAATATACAAAATTATATTTTTGAGAGAAGTCACGTTCAGTAGACTGAGCGATGTCTTGGAGAAGAAATCGAGGTATATGGACGTCTTTGTGCAATCACTGTATAACACGCAGTATATACGCTAAATAAAGTTATGCTATGGAGGACAATCAAGTCAGGCAAAGCTGAATATCATTTTATTTATGGATTATTGTTTGACATGTTCTGCTTCAAGTCTGATTTAGACTTTCTTGTTTTGAAGCGTGCCATGCTGGTTTCTGTTTCAAATGTTAAGCTTTGTGTTGCCTGGTTATGTCGCCAACTTGTGTGTGCCTTTCTCTCGGCACTTTCGACGTCGATATTACACGTGCAACACTGTGAGGTCTTCTGGGTCTGTACTGCTCTGTGTGATGTTCTGACAAATAAAATTATGATTATTATTGTTTTAAATGTACTTCTCATTGCTATATATACAGTATATTACTCAGCACTGTGGCGGTTACAGTTGGTTTATTAAAATCTGATTTTAATGCAGCCAATCAGCCTGTCTGTCCTTTTTTAAAGGAATGTTATTTGTTAAAATTTCAAATGTAGTTTTAGCAGTTTTAAGTAAGGAGACAGTTCCAGTAGAGGGCGTCCTTAGTCATTCTCTGTTGGCCATTCCCATATTGTGTGTTGTTCACAGAAGTGCAGAGTTTTGGCACCTTCATTTTGCTTCTGTCATCTCAGACAAGTGGAGGAAGCAACACCTAGCTTCAGGTACTCTTTATTTTACAGTTGTCTTCCCATAAGCATTGTCTATTTAATTTTTGAAAGCAGGTGTAGATTTAATGCCCGTCCTTGAAAACTCATTGATTAGGCCCGTGATTAGTCCATAAGTGGCGGGTGAAAGTTTATTTTGAATTTGACAACTCATGAACATCTGTCATATTTGCTTAATCAGTAGCTGATATGCCCATCTGCTAAAAACAATATAGTGGCAATTATACGGTAAACACTTGATGTTGGTATAAACATTATGTGCTGTTATTTTAAAATAATTGTTTGCTAAAGTATCCAATGGAGCACTTCTGGAAGAGCATGGTAGCCTCATCAGGATGCAGGAGGAGAGAATGGCAAGAGTAACTTAAAGAGTTTTTTTATGGTGTATATGATATTCCACAAGTGTTATTTGAAACGTTGGACTACTTCATTGTTATTCGAAAAGGTGGAAAACAGTACAGAAGGTGAAGAATTTTGAATGGGTTCTAATGTTTTCAGTTTCAGAATAGAGTGAAACACATAGTGCGCCAATTGTGCATTCTATTACATTTTAACAAAGAGGCTTATAGTAAACCTCACCATGCCATGGCCACCAGATCAAATATTGGCAAACTATGAGTGACACAGCCTAACACAGTTATTTTAAAGTCTATCAAACTTCAACATCTTTTGAAGGAACTCAAAATAGTACTACATTCTGTACAATATGTACAATTTCTTTTACTAATTACAAATAGAACAGGTGGGGATCACCATGTAGTGTGATAACATTGAGAGAATAAACTGCAATAAAAGGCTTCTTTTCTCTTCTCATCCCACAGTTTAGCTATTGTAGTTGACTTATTTGTTACACTTGTGAAAGGTGACTTATTGTAATCTTCATGGTAAAGACACAAATAATACTAATAATTCTTATTAGAAACACTGACGATTGTGTGTAAAACAGATGCACCAACCATGAACTCAGAGCAATGAACTCTAACCTGATCACAGCTGATGAGTCTAATCGAGGTCTTTGGGAACACTGGAATATGGAAGCCCTGTTAACCCATGTGCTCACTGAGTCAGATTAGCAGATGACTTATAGCAATGATCGTGCTGTTTATTTTAAGACATGGAGGAAGAAATAAATGCCATAAGAAAGTTCAAAATGTGTGACACATCTACAGAGTAGTACTGAGACGTGCCAATGTTAGAAGAAAAGCATTTGTGTTTGACAAAAGCCTATATTGGAAGTGAATAAATAAATAAAGTTGACTTTGACTTTGACTTTGAAGTGTCCAGTTGTGACAGGTCATCTAGTTTGTTATAAATATGCATATCCAAATATATGCACGCACTGAAATGAAACGTAGTTCCTCTCTGACCCAACACAACATAGAACAAGACAGGAAGAACGTACTTAGACAACACAGTCCAAATGACAAGACAGCAGCACAGTACAATAAATACACGGGACATTATACTGTAAACACAGCAATACGCTAAACAGGAGTGTGGCTGTGTAATGTTTGTAGGGCGGTATTCTAAGCATAGCATGTCAGAATGTTCGTAAGTGGAAAGTGATGCTGTGCTTAACAGATTTGGTCAGAGAGCAGCATATACATGTATAGTGTAAACAGAGCTATGTACACATGTACATGGGTAAGGGAATAGTGGTAGAATATCAGAGGAAACTGAAAGCATATAAGTGATATATAAGTGATTATAAATATAGTAAATTCAGTTTTCCCATGACTCGTCAATATTGCAAAACTGGTTTTATAAGGGTGAAAGAAGTGAGTGAGTGGGAAAGTTTCTAGTTCACATTGTTTGTCTGAGGACAAGGCCTGCAAGTTTGTCTTACAAGCTGTTCACATACCATAACATTGAGAAGACATATGACACTATTTTACTTGCCGTCCACAATATTCTAAAACCAAAAGGAACCATTTAACACTAGTATCTTATGGAATGTGAATGAACGCCTCCGATAAATTGAGATTAGTTTACCTATCTATAAAGCTAGTGCCGACTATACATCTATGGCGATCTGGAAATGCTCTAAGCTCAGGGAGATGACTGTTCATAGGCCATGCTCCAGATACATTAAACCTCCAGAGGGGGGAACATGCATTTGTCAAAGAGCAGGGCCCTCCGATCCTCATTAAACAAGCAAAAAGTGAGAAGCGTGTCTCAAGCTAGAGAAAAGGAATATCTCACAAGCAAGGGTCAGAAAAAGGGTCTATAATTGGCACCAAAAGAAGAAAAGCAACATTCGACTGCTTTCCTGCGGAAGGGCTTCAGAGCTCCAGTGCTTTCTGTCCGTGTCTGTATAGGGCTCTTGAAGATCAGAGAATCTGTTGGGTGGGCTTTGGAGTGCTCCGTTCTCATTGTTGCTTTTGTTATTTCTGCAAGCCCATTCTGGGGCTCCAGTAGAGCTCACAGAGCAGGCTCTAAGGCCCAGGCTGACGTCACGCGTCCCATTAAGCATGCCAGTGCCATGACCTATTACATTTACATTTTTCAGATGTTTAGTGCATGACAGGGGCCATTAAGAAAAGCTTTTACTTCAGCCCAATTACCACTATAGCTTCATAGACGTCTCATGTTGTATTTAACACAAATTTAGAGGTTAATGCGATATAGACAGGAATGTGAATTGCTGACATACAATGTGTGATCTACCCCAGACCCCACCACTGGCACTTGGTCAGTTGTTTTTATATGTGCTCGTTCCAGCTGCAGCTTTCTAAGAATGTTAGTAAGGAGGGACGGTGAACTGGTGTTCAGAGCCATGACTGCAAATAAACAGCATCTCACTGGAAGACCTGTGTTTGTTTTCATTGGCCATGAAGTAAGTATCAGGGGCTGTGCTGAGATTATCAAGCAGAGACAGGCAGATGGGGACTGAGAGAACCAAAACCTAAGGGCTAAACCAGTGAACCTTTGATTAACACCTATCGAACGCCTATCAAATGATTAATGATTTAATGATTGAACCATTTTTGGTCGAACCATGAGTGATTCGATCATTAAATTATGATGTTATTTCTATGTTTATTATACCATAAAATATGTTATATGAACTTTAAAATAAAGTTCTAAAATACTAATCATAAAAACATTGCATAGCAAAATGATTTATTGGTGAGAGGTTCTTAATGAATATTGGGGAAAACGAAATAAGCCAATGTTGATTTCTTTCCTTTCTGACAAAAGCAAATGTATGTAGGAACACATCCCAGTTAAACAAAAATCCTTGGGGGTTTAAATCTGTCAAATGTCAACATTTTTGCCAAAATATATCTGTAATTGATGTGTGTGTTTGTGTATGTGTAGACTCACTACTGTTGCTTCCTGTTACATGGGAAGCCTTTTTATAGATGCAGCATGATTATGTTTGTGTGTATGTGTAAATAAATGACTGTAGTTTGGAATGAAGCAAGCTAGAATGACCGCGTGAACTAAGATGACTAAACTGTCCACATGTCTCTGTCATAAATATGAGAAATTGGCTACAGGCAAAAATGATTCATAGCATTACCAAATGACACAATTTCCCTGTTTATGCGAAGATAATGACTCTTTATACCCATTTTGCATCATTATGCATGTTTTGTTCAACCATTTTTCTGTTTAAAATTGGAGCTCTAAAATTCATAAATTGGGCAGTATTATTACCTTTCATCGGTTTGTATAGGGTTCTTATGATGGCAGCTCTTGACAACACACTGGTAATAGATTATATTCCTTCAGAACTGTTAAAACATGATCAAAAATCATATTATGTAAAGTCTTGTGAGGCTATTTGGTGTTTTCACCTTTTAAAATATAAATATAAAAGGTAAATTAAGCCTTTGAATAATGACAAACCTATTGAGAAGTATTCAAAAGTGAACAACTCTTCAACCGTTGTAATTCTGTTATAATCTTGACAATTTCTTTCAACCAAACCTCTGACCTAATCCTGGATAATAGTGTCTAAAATCAGAACTTTAGTAAGTGTTGTGTTAAGTCGACTATAGAGAGCAATTTCTGGTCGATAATTACGTTGCTTTGGGGGTCTGTGTCCTGTGTCGCGTGCGTGAGAAGAGAGGTCCGTGTCCGTGCCCCCAACGAGGAGGAGACTATGGGAATTGTAGTTTAACTAAACCACGTTTGAGTCTGCTTGGGTTGTCATGTAGTTTAATCTGCTACTCATTCTTGGGAATAGTTTGATATAGCTGTAAGAACGACAAGATAACGACTACACTGAGCTTTGCCACAAACAGCTGACGTATCACAGCCTTTCTCTCCATGAGAACTACAAACCCCACAATCCTCAGTTCCCCGAGCCGCAACGTCGTCACTGCGGACGTGTAGATCAGTTCTCTGTATATGGGGCTGCGGGGCTGATAAATTTTACGCTTTATATGTTACTCGCGGCCGCGCGCTGCTTTTTTGCTCAATGTCCTCCGTCGCGTGTGATTTGTCACGACGTTGGTTAATGTATTTCGAACCCGCGGGGTTTTCGAGCGCTATTTACATTGTCGGCAGCTCCGCGTGCGAGCACTGAACTTGAACGAGCGTCTCGACGGCCAGCGGCTTCGTGGTGGCCAACGAGACTGTCACGTTATGATGCCGCGGGACACCATGACCTCGCTCGTGCAGAAAATCGCCAGGCAAGCCATGGTGACGTTCCGCAGTCACCCCGTGGCCGGAGAAAGCAAAGCGTTTTTGGAGAACCAGAACAAGCTGCGCGGTCTCCTGGCCGAAGTTCGGGCGGCAGATTTGAAGATAGCGCCGCGCCACGCCGAGAGCTCCACCGCGCCTCACGGGCTCATCGGCCCTCCCGTTACGTACATGCACATATGCGAAACCGACGCCTTCAGCATGGGCGTTTTCTTATTAAGGCACGGCTCTTGCATCCCCCTTCACGACCACCCGGGCATGTACGGCATGCTCAGAGTACTTTACGGCAAGGTCAGGATCAGCTGCTTTGACAGACTGGACGTCTCGCCCGACGGTGGTGCGAGTAGCGGCGGACACTTGAACCCCCCGGTGCTGCCTTTCCAGAAAAGTTCTTTACGGCCGTCTGTGCGCCGCTCCGTGGCGGAGTTCACGGAGGAGAGCGGCCCGTGTGTCTTATCGCCCCACCGGGACAACATCCACCAGATCGAAGCGGTGGACGGACCCTCCGCCTTTCTTGACATTCTGGCCCCACCGTACGATCCCGACGACGGGAGGGACTGTCACTATTACAAAGTGCTGTCTAAAGATGGTGCAGATAAAAAGGTTGACGACCAAGAGCAGACTGAAATATGGCTTATGGAGATCCCACAGCCTAGCGAATTCTGGTGTGGTGGGGAGCCATACCCAGGTCCAAAAGTTTCTCTGTGAAGGAGCCGTCCACTTGCTGATGTCCCGAATAACGCCCCGGACTAGACATGCCATGACCTCAAATGCAACGAAGACTGAACACTGAGTTGTCAGGTCCACCAAATCTTTGCTTCCATTAACGTGGCGGTGTGATTGCGCCTGACGAGCTGGACTGTGGAGAACATGTTTTGACCTCTTAACCAATACGCTGCTGCGTCTCGCCATTTTTCATTTGTGATTTGGCCTGTCTGGCTCTGAAGACCTCTTTTCCTTGTTTTGTTAATGTGTATAAACATTAATTATTTCAACGCAAACTGCTCCCAGAGTTTTATTTACTTACATTACATCAGCAAAAAATGGCTCCATCTCTGCTCTTTAATTTTTTTTTAAACAGACGCTTCAAATGGGATTTTAATTTGATAAGTAGTAACTTGGGGGATGTTTCTACAAAGTCAGCGCCTTACTAAAATCACATCTTATACAACCTAGTGTTAACACTGGATTGAGCGTATGAACAACTGCAAACACATTTGTGGGTAAAGTTTAATAAGTTTAGTATTTAAATATTTCCGCTGAAAATTTTGTCATTCGAAATAGATCCTTATACTAGAGTCATGTATAAGTTTCATTTGTGTTAAGACAATCAAGGCGTAGGACTCAATATTTCTGACATTAAATAGGTTAAATAAGTGAACTTTGAACGTTATAAAAAATAAATAAACAAAAGGCACAGCCATACATCCTTATGTTTCTTTGCTGTTAGCGCTGCTTAGAAACGTATTTTTCTACTCATCCTTTTACCATTTAAGTGGCGAGCTTTTTGGTAATTTTAATATACAGTAGTCTTCACTTCGTTTTCAGCAAATATTACGACATTACTTAGTGGCTAAAGCGCAGCATCTAGTGGTGGAAACATGTAATAGACGACAATCTTAAATCTGTATTAAATCTGAATTCTATGAAGATTGTACTCTGTTTATTTGTCTGTTTACAAACATAATGTCATAATAGGCAAATTATTTGCAGACTTGTAGCAGATGCATTTTGCTTACACAACGAGTTCGAATGGCACAGTTATAGAAAAACAAACCTTGGCGCAGCTCTGGTTTCGCTAAAAGTACCACTTTATCAGTTATCATCGCGACCATTCCTTTGTGAGCCAAACGAGAAATTTCATACTAAAGATCATCAGTCTGAGTTTGATATGAAGTTGTAAGTGAGCACAGTCTTAAGAACCTGAATTCAAAGATCTGACATAACATATTTAACACAAATTTCTACCTTCCAGACAAGTAAAATAAAATAAAAATAAACACATACTCAAAACGCACATGAAGCTGCCTTTACACTTTGCACACACACACACATACACACACACACACACACACACACACACAATACCAAGTATCCTGCAGAAAAGTGTGGAACGCAGTTGAAAGCGTTTCACCAACTAGACTTGGTGCTGTGTGTTATGCAGGCGCAAGCACACACACACACACACACACACACACACACTCGGTATCAAATGTCATGCTGAAAGTGTCCAACGCATCTGATAGATCAGCTCGTATGTTGGGTCAGTAGTTCTCCGTGCTCACATCGCTGCTTCTCCATTCGAGTCCCGTGATGTCGCGAGCGCACTTTTCTTCTCTCGCTGTCTCTGGTGGATTTTCGCGTGCCGCCTCCGTTCGTCGCTCCTGGCGAATTTCCTGCCGCAGAAGTCGCAGGAGAACGGCTTCTCCCCGGTGTGCGTCCGTATGTGCGTGGTCAGGTGGTCACTCCGGCTGAAGTTGCGCATGCAGATGCGACACTGGAACGGCTTGTGACCGGTGTGGATGCGCACGTGGCGCGTGAGCTCGTCCGAGCGCGAGAAGCGCCGGTCGCATCCCTCCGCTGGGCACGGGTACGGGCGCTCGTGAACTGGCGTCTTGCACGGTCGGTTAGGGTATTTCCTCGGCCGCAGAATCGGACGCAACGGGACGTTTTGCTGATTGACATCCGCGGACGGCCTCGGTGCGTCCACGGGACACGCGAGAGTGAAATTTCTGATGGTGTTGAGAGGCGTGAGAGGTGGAGGGACTCTGATGGACTCCAATGAGCACGAAAATGGTTTTCTATCCTGGAAGACAGGCACATCCCTTTGGCTGGGGTTCTGATAGAAGCCCCCGTAGTCTGGGATGATGGAGAAGAGCGCGCCATCTATGGTGGATTTTGGGGCTGAATATGAGGATGGGGGGTATGTGATCTGGCAGGTGGTGGTAGACAGGTAACTGGAGGGGTCCTGGTAAGCCTCTGCGCTACAGGTGTAAGGAGGTGGAGGTGTGTACATGTGCTCCATGTGGCTGTCCTTTCCTTTGGAGCAGCTCGTTGAGGGTCCCGGGGACGCGGCCTGAAACGGGCTGAAAGAGGAGTCCGCTTTGCTTTGCACTTCCGCGCACACGAAGTTTATTAAACCGTCCTGGTTCCAGCTCGAGTGCGCGCACTGAGCGTCGATGGAGATTTTTCCGGTGTAGGCGAGAGGCGAAGCCGCGCTGTTGGGCTCTGAAAAGTCGAGACTTGGCTTTTCCGCGCTGAAAGTGCCGGTGCTTAGACCACCTGTCGGAAAGGGGAAAAAAAACCATTTTAAGTCTGGTGTCAGGTTAAGAGACTTTATTGACATATTGATTTCTGCAAGGCATAAACTAATGGCTCAGAAGCTGGAGAACCGGGAACGACATTTTCCAATGTTTTCCAAAATACCGTACATTTACAATACAATTATATTCACAATACTATACATTTTACATGTAGTAGTACATACACAATACGTGTAATTTTATCTGTGATAGTTTAAAACACAAGGAACAATGCAGTACCTTCAGAACACATGTACAGTAATTTATTACTTAATTTAATTCTTACCTCCTGCCGCCTCATTCAGCGGCTCGGAGCCGTTTCCCGCGTCTACATTTGCAAACCCGGCCGATATTGAGGAGGGGATCTCATCCATAGAATATTCACAAGTTGGAATAGATCGTATAAAATCATTCAACGACTCCGCGACTTTATCCACAGTATTGGCTGTCATTTTAAGCCACGAAAGCGTTCTTCAAAAGCATTTAGTTTATCATACGCTATAGCACTTATCCTTTCAAGATAATATTTGCTTTAACGCAGTTACGTGACATCGTTAATTGTGAAATAGGGCCTGCTTAACGCTAGAATTCTCACCCTGACGGCCCTCAGTTGCCGACTGTCAGATAACAGGGACTCCTGCGCTAGTAGGCATTTAAGAGGAGTTTTTCAATATCCAGTTACGTCATTGACCAAACAAGGACATGAGACAAAAGAGGGTTGGGCTGGTAATGGGCAGCGGGCTCCGTGACAAGTGGGAGTTCTAACACATCAAACCACAACATTTCATTTTTAATAATTTGCATATATTATAGTTTACAGATGTCAGACTTTCATCACTTTTGCCCATACTCCAGTCTATCTCAGGACCGGGGTTTGTTTGATGTACTTTGCGTTGCGGGTTAGAACGATCCGACGCCAACTTTCTTTAACGAAATGGTGCGCGCTGTCAGGAATTCCGGTCAGGTCACACCCATACATGGAGAGAATCCGGTGACCCAGAACACGCCCTTTCGACTAAAATGGAACGTATCCGGGAAATTCGACACGGAAAATATGGTGTTGTACTGAGTATACATCCCACAGCAAAACCACAATAAAACGCAATCATCACTTCCCTCATTTAGTGGAGAAAAGTGCTATTTTAATAAGTTTGGAAAAAGTTTTGTAACTTGCTAATGAGCAACCATATATAATAAAAATCTGTACATAATAACCTTCCTCATATCAGAAATCACACACGTACATAGCACTTTTCTGATTTAACACTGGGACTCCTGGCCCTAAATTTGCATATATTCGGCTATTTCAAACGCTCATTTTGAAGAAATTGCATGTGACTCTCTTTCATCTCAGATGCCACGAATTCCACTCCCATTTTTGATTATCTTGTTTTGTGATTTTAAGATCTTTATATGTGTGGTGGTGCAGACGGATTAGGGCAGGCAAGGTTTTTACCTGACAAAATTACCTGACACCAGGGACCTACCTTCTGGTTTTTTTAAATGTCCTAACTAGCGTTTTTACACTTGGAGAGCCACTGATACCTCAACAGCTAAAGAGGCATCATCTTTCATCCCTAGAACACATACATTTATGTATGCATATATGTATAAATTAATAAGTAAACATATTCTAGAAAGTATAAGACATAAAGAACATTAGTGGTCAATTTTGATTTAGGTTAGCAGTAATCCTGCTTCCTGGAATAAGTCTAAATTGTCCAGTTACGCTGGACCTATTTGCAAATTAAATTAAATAACATTTCATCAGCACCAAACAAGCTGTAATTTTTAATTGAACATCTTTTAACACTTTTGCTGATTTTTTTCTGTAATCCTTCAACTGTTAAAACAACAACAGTAGCATTGCCATCTGGCTACTATAATTAATACAAGAAACTGCTCTGAATATTTATTTACTATTTATTTGTCATTCTATCCCCGTTACAGAGTGTTTCATAAGTGCTTTTTTGTGGTGTCTCTCACACTGGGGGGCGTTAAAAAAAAGGCTATGGCGACGCCTTCAGTGGGCCCCACCTAGAACCGGGGCTTGAGGGCAACGTTGCACCCAAACAACAATTCCATATTGCAAGATTCCTTTTCCCTTCCAACATCGGAACGCCCGGTGCACACACGCAGACGCCTCCAATGCTGCACAGAAGCTCTTGCCGTTTTTTCAATTCTGCCACCGTGGTCTATTTTAATCCATGGTGGCGTGAGCAACCGAGCATTTGCTGTACTTGTGATCAAGGCCTAATTTTGAAGCCACCCACACTAGAGAACAGCCCCTTCTCCTTGGATTCTCAGCCAAAGCAGAGACTCTCCTCTCTGAATAGATCTGCCCTCCTACGGCTCTCCTCTCAGCTCCCTCCCTCCCTTACTCCCCCGCTCCACTCTCTCCTCCTTTCTCACGCGCCCACGTACACATGCACGCACATGTCTCACCAGGCCTCCGCACAGCCCAAAGTGACGCAGCCAGTTTCACAAGTAATCTGTTATCTCAGAAGACTACATTTTGTACATTTGGTGCACCAAATGTATTAAAATGCTCTTTATTAATGTTTAAGGTTAAAACTCTGAGAAGGAAATTTGTTTGAGTGCAAGTCTCTTAAATGCGTTTGCCTGTGTAGGTGTGTGTGTGCGAGAACATGGATGGCACGGGTGTGTGAGAGACAGGGAAGGTGGAGGGAATGTAAAGTTTAACTCCCAGTAATTAGACAAAGCCTTGTCACTGACAGATAAAACTGATGGCCTGTACGTAGTGTGTGTTGCTGACTGTGGGCAAAGACGGCTCATTAATGATGGTTTGTCTTCTCAGCCTTAAACACACACTACGTTAATTCCCCTCCTGTCATCTGAGATGCTGTACTGCTGATAATAGGGATCATCTGAAAATGGTATGAGATTCACTTTTTAATATCCCAAAGTTTTTGCTGATAATGGCCTTCTGCTGTCATTCACTTCATGAAATGTTTGTAGTTGCAGACTAGGAAAAATGAAATCCATGGCATGTTATTCTTAGGTTAGGCCAAATCAGGTTAGTTTTGGATGATCTCTGAAGTGATGGAGAGTGATAGACCCTATACTTTGACACGATGAGGTGGGCTCTCTGATCATGAAGTTTTTTACCATTAAAAAAGGATAATACTAATAACAGAATAATAGCTATACCCTATGTGCTTCATGGCACTCTCCATAAGAGTAGGTCTAATGGGATTTGCACCCTTTTGTGTTTTATATCTCAACTAGTGAGCCATTTCAGATACTGCCATCCTTTCACTTTTAGCGTTGTTGGGGCGGCGCTTCAGTCCCACTCCAAATGTCCTTGTCCTTTGTTTTACGCCCACGTTCTCAAAAATGTATTCCCATTGTATCAGTATTGCCAGCTTCTGTGTTAGATTTCTATTTTAATCTGTTAGAAGAGAATGAGCCCAAGCTAACAGCTAATATAAAAGATAAAGTACTAGATTGAAGGAAATATATGGCACATCACTGCAAACAGGTTTTGCTGGATTTGTAAAGAAACAGATGTCAATAAAAGACAAAGAAACAACATGAGATTGAATTCTAAATCCATGTAATAATACTTTATGTTCTCCACTGCAGTTGTACAATATTTTGTCTTGATTTCTTAGCACAGCTCTCACATCCCCCAGCTCCCCGGTACCCCTCCTATGCTCCCTGTGCCCTGAACGCCCACACAACGCTGTGCTGGGGTGGGTTCTTCACCCATTTTGTTTGCGTACGCTTCGGCGTCGCATGGGGGTCTGATGACCTCTGCGCACAACGATTAATCAAACGTCACAAAGCGATTTCTTCAAAACTGATTATTCCTTTTTGTAATAAACTAGGCCAGTATAAAGAACAAACAAACCTTTTTCGGTAAACCACCACATTCGGCCCATAAACACTGACTTCTGGTAAACTCAGAATCTATTGGAGTGATCCCCTATTTAATGTAAAAACATGGATCTTAATTTTGATTTCAGTTATATTTTATGGTTTGTTCATATAAAATACCAAAAATATATTTGTAAAAAATACGTGAAAGCCTGGGATGTTTGTCGATTTCAATGAAAGTACATTTTAATCAAACTGGACAAATATATATTTAAAATTATAGTATGCACTTATTTTACAGCTGCAACATGGGTCAACAATTAGAACTCAAGTCTACACCTTATTGATCTTTTACCAGCAAATCTGGTTCTGATTATTTTAACATCATTTTATACTAGACTAGGACTAATTTTTAGGTTATGCTTAAAGCAGTTAATTACAAGTGTGTTCTACTGAGAAGAAACTGTATGTTTAACACTTACCCGTAGCATTAGGTAGTTGGAGCCTCTTGCAGAACCTTTGGATTAGAAAGATCAAAATCTGAGTGTGTGTTTCTCTAACTCTCCAGGCCTTTTTGCTCTGCTGATTCCACCTCGCACTCTGGGCAACTAATCACATACACTCTTGCTGCTTGAGACCGGGGCTGCTCGTGTACATCTTAAACCCTCAGAAGCCAACTAAACAGAAAAGGAAAACTGGGAATTGGTTTGGTCCCACCTCCAACAAACCCTCAGACCTGAAATTGTTATGATAATGACTGGGGTTTGGGACAGCGAGGAGATTGGGCCAGAAAGCATTTGTTTGTTTGCTGGAGGGGAGTCCGTAGGTGTTCGGGTCACATATGCACACCATGATCAGGGCGTGGTTTCCCCCAACAGCTGGCCCTACGGAGGCTGAGCTCTCCAGCCGCTTCACCAATAACCCAGAGGATAAGAGTCCTGAGAGAAAACTTAAGTTTGATTATAGAGTAATACTAACAGAAAGTTCAGAGTTCTTCCTTGAGATATTTTTGGTGATTTGGCAAATTTTGATCAATCATAGTAAAACATTTGCAAATATTTGCTTATACTTGTGGAAAACTATATCTTTACAATTTTACTAAGTTTTAAATTAATAATAAGCATGCAGGTAAAATAAAGAGAAAAAGAAAAATGAAGAAAGAAGAGTTTGGATTTAGGATGGAAGGTAAGTTACAATTTGTAATCCAAATACGTATATATTCTCCACGAGTCCTTTAAACAACTGGTTAATAACTTGTGAATACTTATTTGATCATATTTGTGACAAAAGTATATATTTTAATTATTAAATTTACTAGGCAATGTCAAAATATTAGATCTTTCATACTATAAGAATAGAACTGACTTTTTCAATCTTTTATACTGATATACTGTAATTTTTGTAATGTAAGAAATCATGCATTAGCAAAACATTTTTACATTCAGGCAGCGTGCACAGAGCTCCTTAATGGTAAAATTTTCGGTTCGATTTGTACAATTCTGAAAAGACATGAGCTCAATATGTCAAGAATCCTTTATCTACCATAGAAATGTGCAAAATGTTAATGCCTCATAATTAATTTGACTTATGCTTTTACTCAAAGTAAAATAACTGTATTCCACACATTAATTAAAAAAAGCCTGTCTCTAATTGTAATGAGTGAGTCGAACTCCGTTTTGGGGACTGCTGTGCCCCCGTCACCCTCGGTCCCCAGTGCGTGGGTGGAGAGCCCTGGAAGATGGATGACCAAGCTCCCAAACCGTGATGGGTATTGCCCATGTCATCACCAAGAAACAAAGACATAAGGCAGCAGGATGGATTGCATGGGGGCGTTGATCATTAGGTGCAAAATCGACACAGGCCTCCAAAAACGGGAAAAAAAAATCAAGATTACTCTTCTCATGTGCTGCGACTCCTTTGTGCTTCTCTTTCCACTTGTCCCAGTGGGGTCTGGCTGCAGCTGATTCCTGGGAAATTTGGGAATCTTACCCCCTGCTTATGGCTTTTTTGTTGCATTAGATGCCATTTTACCCCATGCACCATATGGGTAGAAGAAACGACAAACTCCTCCTTAAAGAAGGAAAGGGTGATAGTTATAAAATTATAGATGAGTGTATTATGTGTTTATTTTAGGCTTGTTGAGTTTTCTTTTCATTCAAATTTCTTTCAAAACACAATGTATTGCTCTTTCTTTCCTTTTGATATATACCTGTATATTTGAATATTCACTTTGGACCATTTAATAGTGTAACACGGTATTAAAGTCTAGAAAGTAATTATTAGGGATCAGTGACAAAGCAGAGTCATCAGTGCTGGAAGATCTACATTTAGCTAAGCTGGGATGAATTCACAACAGAGGACAGCAAAAAATTCAAGACTAGCAGTAATCTCATATGTGTATCAGCTGTGTAGAAAATAAACAGAACTGTTGCAGTTTATTTACACCTGTCAATCTGAAATGAGAATGATCATTCTCAAATAAAAAATATATATATTAGAATTTCTGCAAAATATTTTTCCTTACTCAAGGACAGATTTATTTAGCAAAAAATGGCTAGACAATCTTAATCATAAGGTGGAATTCCATATTCCGTTTTCTTTGAGTATGGAATTCCACCTTATGATGAGATGTAGTATTTTGTCTTGAAAAACAATTGGGCTTACTCAAGGAGAAGTTTATTTTACCTGATGAGTTTACTTTTTAATGTGCACATCATATTTGCCAGTACTGGTACTGGGGGTAACTCTGTGCTTCACATTTTGGTGTTTGGAGATCACCGGTCATTTTAAACATACATTTTAAACAAATTAATGGTAGCAGATATGAAATGATGGGAAACTGTGAGATCTGTGAGGTTGTCACCCTTTAGGATCTGAGTTTGACACTCCATTGTACAGACAAAGACAACAAAACATCTTTTATGGTCACAGTTAGTGTTGAGTGTTAAAGACCCAGTAAGGTGAAAAGCGTCCTTGGTTTGGTAACATGTGAAATGTGTCAGAAAAGTGTCTGAAAAGATGTGGAAAACCCCTGAATTCAGTTTTACGATGTTGTGGAGTTTTGCAGTTTAACAGTTTTCACAGTAGGTCTAAGTAGGGTGGGACTAAAACGCAGCCAGATTACACGTAGATCTACTGCTCTGGCCCTGTCGGCCTGTATAGCGTCAGTAGCCTACCTGCTAGTCTGGGCAAGTTCACACAGAGAGTCTGTCTGAAGTCTGAAGCGGTTCCTAATATGTCCATTCCCTCACTGCTGGCGGCTGCTGTTGAACCACCAAGTGTAAGTTTAGCTATTTTGCGTTGTCATGAAGTGTAAAATATGATGGGTACATGTTTAACCTGTTGTAAAGAACTCCAAATGATAATCCGTATGAGCTAGCTCAGATGTGAATTAAAGGGGCTCTGTAGTAGTGGGTGGTGTTTCAGCGTTTTGAGCCGATACACCTACAGCATCTGAGCACTGGAAGTACCGCCGGTATGAGGAACTTAGAGCCCATATTATTTTGGGCTCTAAAAATACTCGTAGTGTTGGGAGACTTGAGACCGGTCTTGAGACCAGTTTTAAAAAGTCTCGGCCTTGTCTCGGACTCAGACAGGATTTAATTTTGAGACCAGCCGAGACCACAACTGTGTTATGGTCTGTAATGTTATTAAAACTCTTTGAGACCAACACAGGCATTTTGTGTTGTTTATTATTAGTGTTTAATAACTCAGAATTCCTTTAACTTACAGAAACTTTGACTTACCAGACATTATATTAATTCCTCTGTACGTGAAATTATTTCTGAGTAATTCTGTGCACAGTAACAGAAGTAATTGCATAAAAATGCATTAATAACACTATTCGTGATGGAAACACGCATTAGCGCTCGCGACTCTAGTACGGAACACCATCATGCACAAAAATGTTGTTCACTTCCAGAAAGGCCAAAACTTTAGCATTTCTTCATTTTCAGTTGCTCAGAAATAGTTTTTTCCATTTTATAATGTTAGCGAGAAATCAACAGGGAAAACAAATAAATATAGAAAAATGTATTATTTGTTATCAAATAATTTTATTCTGTATCCAAATACATAACATATGGGTATTAAAGTCTATTTCACATTCATGTGTTTTTCATGTGTATTTTGCTGTGTTGAGAATAGTCCACCATACCTTTCGTTATCGACGGTTTTGTGTCTGCTAAATGGGCAGTTGGTGGCGTAACGGTAGGGTGTTTGCCCCGTGATCAGAAGGTCACAGGTTCGAATCCAGCGCCGGTAAAACAGCGCAGGTGCTTGTTAGCTGCCTGCTGCTCCTTCACGGATGGGTTAAATGCAGAGGACACATTGCATTGTGTGCTGTACTGTGTTCACAATGACAAATAATCACTCACTTTCACTTTAAATCCCACTAGTCAGTGTTCAGAAGAAGACTGACAGTGAACAGGAGAGAAAGTGTTTATGTGTATTATCGGATAGTCCATAGTCTGCACACATTTTTATATCAAATTTGTTTTCAGTTGTGTGTAATACTTGATTAATTGTAAAAATGTGTAATTACTTATGGTACTCTTTTTGATTTTGTGCATGGGCTGAGTATTAACAATACAAGCAAATTAAATCTCAACTTGAGATCAAAGTATAGTAAAAGTAATTTACTTTCAACTCCAGAACATTTCTAGTGAAAACAGTCATTATGTGCTACATATTGCACATTTTTGTCTGCAGTGACAGATCCTGATCCAAACTGAGCATGAAGCAGTGATGACAGTTGTATGTTCAAAATTCATTACCTATAATTCATGAACTATTACCAAAGTCCATTACCAGTTTTGTGCTAATCATTTTTGGAATAATATAAGGATATTCATTTGGAAAAGAATCAAATTAAGGCACTTAACTTTTAGGAATGACTATCCTTTACTGATACTAGCAAAGCACTTTTCATATTTAAGTTCTAGAATTGCACAATTCTTTAATCATTGCAATGTGTGTATGCACAATAGTCAAAACACAGGACATGCAATCATTTAAAAAAGAGTAAATTACATCAAATTATATTGTGTAACAGCACTACTTTTTGCTGCTTAGTGCAAACGGACAACTTGCCCAGTCCTTATTTCCATGACTAATCTACATGCAGGCACGTGCACTTTGGTCAATGCAAAATAAACTTAAAATAAAATAATAATTATGGACCAAGAGGTCATGGGTTCAAATCCAGCTTTGTCCTACAGAACTTCCACCACCGAGCCCCAGAACAGACCCTCACCTTCAGATGCTCAAAGGGCGATCCCCCTGTAGGCCACCAGATGTCCTCCTGTAGGCTCCTCTACCCTGATGTGATAAACCTGTTCGTCCATATTTTAGCCTGCCTCTACCCTTTGTCTTAATCATAACAATAAGCTTTAATTAATGTAGAACCTTCATATATTGGTATGTAGCTCAAAGAGCTTTACTACAAAGAATGGGACGTAAATATTAAGTGATCAAATATAATTTAAATGAATAAACATTATCACAAATAATAAAAGAAAACACAAGTAGAAAACAGAAAAATAAATCATATAAATAGTAAAAGAAAAAAAAAACAAGTAAAAGAAATAACAATCCCTTAATAAAAAGCTATAGTAAATACAAAGGTTTTAAGTTACTTTTAAAACTATTACGTGTAAATGCCTGATGAATATTAATGTGTTCCAGATTTTTGGAACATGATAAAAAGCAGCTTTCCCACTCTTTTTTGACCGTGAAAGTGTAATCAAGTGAGTGTTAACTTGTGATTAGCGTGGCCTGATTGAATGACAGACACCTGGACAGGACGAAGTTTTAAGTGTGGTCATCAGAGAGGCGAGGTAGATGGGTGACTTGATGGTGAAGCGTGGACGTTGTTGTGAGCTCTGTTCGGTAGAGAATTTCGATCAAGGATCATTTTGCAAACAATTGTTTTTACTAAAACATGTTATGCCTTGGGTTGTGGTGTCTACTGATCCAAAATAAAATCAATCAATCAATTGGGGCATGTCGGACTAACATTATAGCGTGACCGGCGCCGGACGTCGTGTGGATCTTGTGTCCGACGTGTTGCCTTTTTGTGTTAACCATTGGGGACGCCGATGCCCACAGACTGAGCTATAGACACACGGGATGGTATATGTTCAGTAATATTAGGTGTAATATTAGGTATAACATGTGTATGTGTTTCATAATTGTGTCTTTACTCATTTTTCGTCTTTCAGTTTAATAAAATATGAATATATTAGGGCTGCCATAAAAATACATTAAATAAGTTTAAAACTTCATTTACTTGAAAAGAAATAATTAAATATTTCGATTCATAATAATGTGACGTTTGTTAATAATAATAATAATAATAATAATAATAATTTGTTATTTTATTAATAATATTAATATTATATTATTATTATTATTATTGTTGTTGTTGTTACATAAAGTGCCAGTTTTTTTTCTTACTGCTGCAAGTACTGTACAAACAAGATCAAGCAACACAGGTTTTTGAGCAAAACGTGATAACACGTTTTTCATGTAATGTTTAGAAATAACTGTACACCCTTGTCTGTTTGTGACATTGTTCTCACAATAAACCACTGGGAAAAAATAGAAGAAAAAAGCAATAAAATAAAAGAAGCCAGAACAATTGTTATCTCAGTATTCATTCTTTATGTAAATGTATCTAATATCTAGGGAATGATTTCTAATTATGAATTTTGCACTATACACTGTTACGACAGGGAAGCTGACCCATATACTCTAAATGTAAGAGCCAATTGAAGTGACGTAGAAATTCAATTCAATTCAATTTTATTTATGTAGTGCTCTTTACAACAGGCATTATCACAAAGCGGCTTTGCATATAACTGACCCAAGCCCCCAACAAGCAAGCCATAAATTTGACAGGCAAGGAGCAACTCCCTCTAGTGCCCTATCTTTAACCTCTGGCAGCTAGAAGCATGTACATCAAATAAGCTCACAGTCTAAAGTAACACAGGTTTTGACAACAGTACTTGGTGCAATGGATAATAATCCATCAGATTGACCAGAATGTCAGATAGTGAGCCTCCAATCCTGTCTAGATTTAACTGGCGTCAATTAAACATTCTTCCATTTGATGAAGATGTTGTCTGTCTTCTGGTTTAGCTGATATAGAGTATATATAATTGTGCATCATCTGCAAAACAATGAAACTCCATGCTTTTGAATAACTGAGCCTAAAAGTAGCATGTATAGCAGAAAAATGTATTGTTCAGTGAACCTTGTGATGCTCATATTTCACCTTGACATGTTCTGAGGAATCGTGTTACACTCACATACTGATCTGAAGGGTAGGATTTGAACCAGAGAGGGGCCACCCCTGATACCAACAACATGTTCCAGAATCTACTCGAGGAGAATGGTATGATCTATGGTATCCAGCAGCACCAAGATCAAGCAACACCAAGAAGCGAGGCACAGCCTGATCAGCAGATTAATGCAGATCATTTACTACCTTCAGCAGAGCAGTCTCTGTGCTATGGTTGTCTTTAAGCCCAGACTGATCTTTCATAGATCTGATTTTCCTACAAAAATGAGGTTAGATGACTGGCTACAACTTTCTCTATTATTTTGGAGATAAACGGGAGATTAGATATTGGTCTATAGTTTAACATTTCCAAGGGATCTAAGTTGGGCTTCTTCAACAGGGGTTTAATTACTGCTAATTTAAGAGATTTGGGTAGATGACCAATGCTA